>APFE031537809.1:264430-282573 GCA_000404065.3 Pinus taeda | reverse complement strand
AAAGCTTAAAAGAGATTATTATTATCACAATTTCCTTAAACTTAAATCTCAATCCTTAAAATATTAATTTTTAAATTTCAATTAAAAATTCAATATAAATGTGAAATCTTCTAATTTATTTTGAAATAAAAGATTAAATTGAGATTCTACTTAAGAGGGAAATCACAGACATAACTACGTCTTCCAATATCCCAAAATACCAGCAACAATATTTTTGAGTATCTATCTCTAACACTTTGATATAGATGATATTAGAATCCAAATTTATCATACCAGGGGCTTTTTTGGGGCATTCTAGAAATGATCCAACTCTATCATTTTTAGAGCACTCCGCACAAAATGCAATGCATCATCGCAATTCGTGAACTGTTTTTCTGGACAAGTCATCTTTTCGATTATCGTAATAGAGGAGCATTAACTATGTAATTTTAAATAAGAGATGATGTACTTAAAAAAATATCATGTGTATGAGAGTAATGATGTTTAGAGTATTTTTATAGGTATTTTTTAATCTTTATTTATATATATAATTTTAGTAGACGTTAATCATCATTATCATCATCATTGAATGAATAATAATTGCTTTTTTAAGAAAGCAAAGCAAGAAGAACCAAAATTATATATAATATATATTTTTAATGAAATTTAGTAAATTCAATTTTCTAAAAATTCAAATTTATATATAGTTTCAGCAGACGTTAATCATCATTATCATCATCATATATGAATGAATAAATAATAAGTTATTGTCTTTTTTAAAGAAAGCGAAAAAAACCAAAATTATATATAATATATATTTTTTAATGAAATTTAATAAATTCAATTTTCTAAAAATTCAAATGATAAATTTGAATTGTTAAAAAGTTACATTCCAAATACCTACAGATTAGTTTATATTTTAAATAATTGTAAAACCAATAAAAATCAATTTCCATTATTTTTGAAAGTATTTTGGAACTTGGAAGCCCTGTGAGAAAAGAAGAAAATTTGGTGACTTCTTTACAAGAAGGGAAGGCAAGGAAAGGAAGGGGAGTTCCCAAAGTTGAAACATGCATGATGTCATCTTGGGTAACAACACACTTTCTTACACCACCTGACTCCCTTTTTCCCGTAGACCCAAAGTCGTGCACTTACGAGATAAACGTGGCCACGTACGATTTTCACATTCACACCACAGATGGCCCGTCAAACATTTTGAGCACAGCAGCAACTACAAACCTTTACTCCTTTATTTCACATTGTTTGAGTTTGATAATGACGGGTAGTTGATATATAATGAGTGGTTAGAAATGCTCCTGGTGAGATTTTTGAATTTTTTTAAAAGAAGAAAAATATAATTTTTTCATAAAGAAGAATATAATTTCTATTAAATAAAAGATGTTTACATATTTTTTATATATTTTAAAATAAAAAGATTTATATGTGTAGGATATATTTACATTTGATTCAAGTGCATAAGGTTATATATCAATAAGACTCGGATCAAAAGACTGAAAAACCAAAATAAACCAGGGAAGCAAGTCTTTAGAAAACTCGAAAGAGACATTATAATAAAACCCAAGAACACACATACAATCATTCAAGGCTGGTCAACAATAACCCTAATAAGGGAAAAGGCACCAAGTCCAGATAAAATAAAACCCTCAAGAGGCACAAACATCCTAGGAGAAAGTGATAAACCCAAAATCAGGCAACAATAAAGTAGGCCCAAAAGGGCGAATGGAACAGGGCCCTGAAACCCACAACTAACAATAACCCCGTCCCTCCACTAGCGAACTAGTCAATCGAAAATGAAGCCCCCAACTGACGTTGGGCCAAAAACCTTGAAGGAGATGATGGTAACCCCATATCCTAGAGACGACAAGCACAACAATGAAAAGTAGGGCTCCAAACCAACGAAAATAAGAATTTGGGTAGCGATAAGCATAAACAAGCACGAACCCGACAACAAACACCAATGCACAACAAAACTCCCTCTGAAGAGCACCCTAGCGACAAGCATAAACAAACACGAACTCGACAACAAACACCAATGCACAACATAACTCCCTGTGAAGAGCACCTGCAAGAGCTGCAAAACTCCCTCCAAATGAGCACTAATAAGAGCTAGCAAACACATTCTAGCAAAAAAAGAAAAACCTCCAGTGGTGATGATAGGAGGCATGAGCCGGAAGGCTAGGGCAACTAGGCTTCCAACCACCCCACCCTCCCACTTTCAAACCTTATCCGTGCGCAGAAGCGTACAAAGGTTTTATGCCTCGGAGGTTGTCATCCAAGTATGGTTTTATTTCCAAAGTCCATAATCATAGTAGCAATGTTGTTTTTGGAGGTCATTACTACGAAAAAATAATAACCTCCAACTACTATACATTAACTTTAAATTTATTAAGAAATAATTTAATATGTAAATATTTTTTATAGGCATAAATTTAAAAAAGAAAAAATATGTATGAAAAGATGTGATTTTTTTTAATTGTGCCTAGGGGTGCACTCTAGCTTAGATGGAAGAAATGTCGTAATGTTTTGGCCAATCCTATTGTATTATGTTAAACATTTTGACTAGATCAAATTACATAAAATTAAAATAAAAATAAATAAAATAATAATATAATTATTGATAAAACATTTTGAGTCGTAAAATTGTATAGACATAAAAAATAAACTAAATTAATTACAATTAATAATTAAAGTAGAGTAGATTAATTCAATTCTAATAAAAACATCAAATCTCTTAAGGGCAAACTTCTTTTAGAATAAAAAATATTTAATTTCTTTAAACATTTGGTAGATCCATAATTTAGATGAAACTAAATTAGTATTTAATAAAATGAATTTAAATTGTTTTATAACAATAATTTAAAATAGAAAAATCTGTAACCTTTTAAGTAGGAAATTATCATTATAAATAAAATAAAATTTTATTTCAAAATAGTTATTTGATTAATAAAAACTTTCAACCAAAAAATATTGATCTTAACAATTAATGAAATAAAAAAAATTCCAAATTACATATATTAAATATTCCCTTATTAAATAAAAAAAGTTCACTTCCAAAAAACATTATATATAGTATTAATTTTTAAATAATATTATATTAATTCATATATAATTACATCTAATCAACACTTCCTTTCAATCGCCCATGATGACTTTATTAATGTCCCCCATAATTGGGAATGTGTCTAGTGTATTATTTTTAAATCTTTTTCCTTTCTAAAATTTTAATCTTTCTAAAAACTTATTATAAGATAAGGAAGGAATTTTAAATAAACAATGATAATATTTTAATTTTAAGTTTTAATATATTTTTTTATATTTAAAAAATATGATTAAAGATATATGTGTTATTTTTAAATTTTATTATTTATTATTATTAATTATATTTTTTATTAAGTAATTTTTTTTATTATTATATGTTTAATTTTTTTTTTTACTTTAATTTTTAATATTACATTTATTACACTTTTGTTATATGGAATTGTTAAATATATTACATTATAATAATAATAATTAATTTAAAAATTATTATCTTATTATAAAAATGTTTCATTATTATTTTCATAATTATATTTAATATATCAACATTTTCTCATATATGATGAAGTATAAAAGATATAAATAGTTTGGTACAATTATTTCATCTAATTTAATTTGATAAAGATAATATTATTGGAAGATATAAGTCTTTATGACAATTCGTATACGATGTAAGGGAGAAAGGAATTGGAAGGTGATAGAACATTACCAGTGGCATGTAATTAATAGGATGATGATGTGTGGGAGTAAGGAAAGAAGAATGAGGGTGGTCATTTAGCCATGTTAATTTTTTTGAAGGACAACGCTCTCATTCTACCTATAATAATGAAAATGGTTCTACATAGACATTAATGGGACTACATCATGTTATCATTCCTAGCAATGCAATGATTTCTATAATAACTTCTACAAATGTTTACTAAAATAGCATGTGAAAGGACATCATGCACTAGATTATATGGTTATTTTTTTAGTTTCCTTAAGTAATTACTTAGCTTTCTTTTGGGCTTGGCAAAGAGGATTAAGTGACTGCCCTTCATCCCCGTTCTACCAAATTATGGTTGTGGCTATGATGATAGTCAAATGCTAGTATAATGCCTAACATCAGATGGTTTGAAGTCTCCATATCCAAAAGCCACATGTAAAATAAGGAGTAGGTGAATGTTACCTATCCTTTATTAGTTCTAATTATTAATTTCCACTAGGTTTGAGGAGTGAGAAAAAGTAAGGCAAGGCTCCCAATATCCTTAGCTATCTATAAGTGATATGGGGAACATATGATTTTTGTCTTCAAGCATGAATGATAGGCTTGACAAAGGTAAATTGATGAAAGGAAACAATAATGATTCTAAACCAATTAGAAGAGGCTAAAATATATCCTACTAGAAGGAACCCAACAAACCTACAAAAGCAAAAAATGAGGTTAAAGATGAAACCATGCATTACCACAATCGGTTTCCTTCCAACATTGAATCTAAAGTGGAATGGTTTGAGCAAACGGTGAGGAAGAAACGAGATTCTACACCCACTTAGCTTATATTGATTCTAAGCTTGTGAATTGGATCCTTTATACATTATTTTCATGCATATGGTCATCAAATGCTTTAAACAAATTGACTCCTATTGGCAGATCAAATCAATTGTAACATAGGTTAAAATAAAGAGTTACTCAATAAAAGGTCATGATTAAGAAACTAGAGTTTTTAGACAAGAAATACAAGACCCTCGTCAAAACCCTTTAGAATATAAAAGCTATTGAGTGAGCACAACAACAAGAAAATCAATCCCTTATCATAAAGAAGCTTAAAGATATGAATTTCAAATTCATTTATATAAATATAGTTTAAAGAAAAGATTACATGTTTTATTACTTACCATTTTTTTTTTTTATACTATGTTATATTACCAAAGTTAAAAACAAATATGAAAAAAAAACATTACCTTTTTTTTTTTATTTTTTTTTTATGCTATGCTAAATACCAAATTGAAAACAAATATGTACTCTTTGTTAGAGTACAATAAAAATCATATATCCTACATCTACATCCTTGTCACACGCTTACAAAAACATATATGAGCATCAATGCACATACATAAAGTTTCATATTTTACATTTCATAATATCACTAATGAGAACATTAACCCAATTTCTCCTAATAAAATATAGTAGAAATCAATATATCTTTAATTATATATTATTAATAAAATCGTAAATCATAATCTTAAATAATTTCCTTTTAAATCAGTGAATCTTAACTATTATGAATCCACAAAACATAAATATGAACAAAACAATATAAACAAAATGGTTTCATATCTTTATATACAATAAACTCACATGATATAAATCATGTACACCCCAAAAATATGGAATTTTATCTCTAGAAAGATTAATAAGCAAATTACAGTCTTCCAAGACATAAAGAGAGTAGCAAGCCCTAAAGACTAGATTAATGATTTTACATCATCTGCATTATGCTTAGATGTCATGAACCCCTCGAAATTTGTATATGGTGTAAAGCCATAAGGTTTTTAGGGTGTTGCAAGGTTATGGAATATTAAAAGTGACTTTTTATTAACCTGATAACCTGATATTGATTGGTTGATATAATGTACCGTAGCATATTATTAAATTAATAATTAATAATAAATAAATAATGATTAATAAAAATAGAAAATTAATAAATAAACAAAGAAAATTTCTAATAAATATATATAAAATTATTTATTAAATAGTAAAAAAATTATAAAAAAATCAAATAATAAAAAGTAAAAAGAATAAAATAAAAATAAATAATTATAAAAAAAATATATATATATAATTTAATAATAACGTATTCTACTTTATTTCCTAGCCATATGTTTTTATTTTGTACTTCCAATTTTTAAAAGTATATAATATTTATTTTTATTTATAAGGAATCAATTCCAAATTTTGATATGATCATATAACCAACCTAGATTCATCTTAACTCTGGATCTATCAAGTGCCGAGAGGGATCAAATCTCTTATTGTGCAAATATTTCCTCAAAATTTTCACTCAAAAACGAGATTTGCACCTTGAGAGATTTGATCCTTCTCAACACTTGATAGATCTAGAGTTAAGATGGATCTAGGTTGGTTTAAATTTATATTGTGTTTATACATAGGAATAATTAGATTGATTTTTAAATAGGGCTGATTAGAAATGTTAAATGTTAAGCATTATGTTTACAATTAAGTTTACGTTTACATGTTTAGGTTTTTATTTGAGATCTACCCCCATGCTAGGTTGTTTACATTTATGTATATGTTTACATGTTTACGTTTTTATGTGAGATCTACCCACCTCCGGAGACGGATCAAATCTCTCAAGGTGAAAACCTTTCCTCAAAATTTTCACTCAGAAAAGAGATTTGCGCCTTGAGAGATTTGATCCCTCTTAGCGCTTGATAGATCCAGAATTAAGATGGATCTAGGCTGGTTAAAATTTATATTGTGTTTATACATATTAATAATTAGATTGATTTTTAAATAGGGCCAACATTAGATTAGAAATGTTAAATGTTAGCATTACATTTACATTTACATTTATGTTTACGTTTACATGTTTAGGTTTTTATGTAAGCTCTACCCAAGACCTGAGGTGATCAAATCTCTCCAAGTGCAAACCTTTCCTCAAATTTTGCACTCAAAAAAGAGATTTGCACCTCAAGAGATTTGATCCCTCTCAGGGCTTGATAGATCAGAGTTAATATGTATCTAGGCTGATTTAAATTTATATTGTGTTTATACATACTAATAATTATATTGATTTTTAAATAGGGCTGACATTAGATTAGAAATGTTAAATGTTAAGGATTACATTTACATTTACATTTACGTTTACATGTTTATGTTTTTATGTGAGATCTACCCCCATCCTAGGTTGTTTACATTTTTATGTGAGATCTACCTCCATACTGGGCTATAGAGCGACTCTCGAGAATTAAATAATCATTATTTTATAATTAATTAATGGTATTCAATAAGGCAACAACATTTCGAAATGAATTTTAACTTCCTTTAAAGCAAGACTTATACTTAGTTAACTTTGAATCAGAGGACACAATTTATGCAATATCTAGATTATAAAAAGAGTAACATTTTTTGTAGTCTTGGCTCATGCTAGATCCATATTTTAGATGGATCTATACTCGTTCTACAACGAGCCTAGAAGATGTGTAAGTTTATCTGTCCTTCACTACCTTTAAAATAAAAATAAAAACTAAAACTATGTTCTAAGTAGAAAAAAATATCAGCTATAATTAATTTAATTTATATATATATATATAATAATTATAAGTAAAAAAATATATAAAATCACATATTTAAATTTTATACTTTTCAAAAATACATTTTGAAACATAAAAACTAAGGCATTATATTTTTCACTCCAAAAACAATTTTGCAAATTTATTTTAAATCTATGCTGATTATACATCACATTGTGGCTCCACAAGAAATCTCGAAACAAAAACCTAGTGTCCATGATAACATTATAGTTTCCATGACTCGCATTCCATGACAACATACACCCCACCCCATGCCTTAGATTAGTCGCAATCCATGACAACATACACCCCACCCCATGCCTTAGATTAGTCGCAATCCACGACATCATACACCCCATGCCAATTATTTTGTTTCTTGTTTTCTTTTTAATGGTAATATACTCTAAAAAGGAATCGTAATGACGAGTTTAATTTAGTCTACCACCTTCTTTATTTATTATAAAATATTATAAATAAAATACACCCTAGTGGAATGTTTTTATTTTATTTTCCCGAATTGCTACGTTCTTCTTTATTTTTTTTATAAAATATTATTAAAAAAAATACCTTATTGGAATGCTTTTATTGTGTTTTCGTGAGTTCTTGCCCTTGCAACGATGAATCAACATTTAGTTCCCTTAAAAGGATATTCTCTTAATATAGCATCCACAAAACTTATTATCATTTCTCATTATTGAAATCATGTTCAAATAAGTTGTGTGTTTTTTATTCTCGAGAAGATGATGAGGAGTCCAGTTAAACATTAAAATAAAATGATGATGATGAGGAGTTCAGTTAAACATTAAAATGGTGTATGATATTCATTGTTTATAGAATAAGGGATCTGTATGCTAAAATTTGATTATTAAAATTTACAGAAGTGTATGTATTCTAGTCCATTTAAATTTGAACTTATAATATTTTATAAGGAAATATATGTTTTTGATGATGATGAGTCCAGTTAAACATTAAAATGATGATGATGGTTATGAGTCCAATTAAACATTAAAATGATGATGACGATGATGGTGAGGAGTCTAGTTAAACATTAAAATGGTGTATGATACCCATTGTTTATAGAATAAGGGATCTATATGCCAAAATTTGATTATTAAAATTTATAGATGTGTATGTATTCTAGTCCTTCTAGAGTCTTTAACAAATTGTTACGTAAATAAATGACATGATACTAATAAAATAATAAATAATTAAATTTTAAGTTGTTTAAAAATAAACTAAATAAAAGATTCCAAAAAGTTGGGGTGATCATATACACATATATAGGCCTAGTCTAACTTACAAAATAGGTTTTTCACAACATTTTTTAAGGTTAATTTTAAGAAAAAAAGTGGCAGATATTTTTAAAAACTTGATTTTAAGTTGTTTAATTTCTAGAATTCGAGAGGAGTTTTTCAGGTATTGAATCCATTTATACATTCAAAAATGTATTTTAAACAACAACAAAAACACATTCTTGCTTGAAATTGTATCAAATTCTAGTGAAAAAAGCTATTTCGTTTAGAAGTTAGACTACGCCTATGTGTGTGTGGAAGCCTCAATGGTTAGTTTAAGTGGTCTAGAGCTAGATGTGAAGCTTTGATATTGTTGCTAGTTTTAGTTGTTGTTGATTACTAGTTCAACTCTCTTTGATTCCCTTGGGGCGATGTCACATAATCATAACTGACAATCTACCAGGTTTACCATCCACTAAATGTGAGATGTACTTCAAAGTTTCCAATACTTTCATTTCAAGTTATATGTATATGTGTAAGTGTATGTGTATATGTATATAGATATAGATATCTAGATATAGATATAGATATAGATATAGATATACATAGCTTGAGTGGGCTAATGGTTTAGAGCATGTGGTTTCTCCTAAAAAATCATAGGTTCAAAGCTAAAGCAAAATAATATTATATACTTTTCAATAAATTTCTTATCCCATAAATGAGCTTTCATTATAACCTAAATAATAATATATAATATATAAAATTATTAAATTTTTTATAATAATTATAAATTGATATATTACACATTTATTTTTGTATATTAACACTAAAATTTATTATATAATTTAATGTAAAAATATATATAACTGTAATGATATAAAATAAGATAATGAAGAACTATAGCTCCAATATAAAGTTAAATAAATGCTCAGTAGTATTGGAACGAACTATAAATAAAATTTATATAGATGTTAGATGGCATTGAAACCAATTAAATTATAATAATAATATGTCCCATTTACACAGACTTGAGAAGAATAATATTTATGAATTTTTACATATTACACAAATGGAATAAGAGAAAAAATTTAACACAATGTCGGATGGTACAAGTAATATGATAGCTCAAAAATATTTTGATTTTAATAAGAATCGCTTTAGAGATAGCTCAAACCCCCCATATATATAAAAAACTTTAGGTTTACAATGGAAAAGGTCATAGAAATATTTTGATATATATGATATATATCAAAATATTTCTTACGACTTTGTAAATCAAGGTTTTATATAATATATAATATATATATAAATTTAGGTTTACAATGGAAAGGTCTTAAGAAATATTTTTATATATGTGATATAAGTATACACATAGAGGTGAGTTCATTTTACAATATGATAAAATTGTAAAAAAATGATTAATATAGTTTAATATATATTAGGTATGGAATATTTGTTAATTATATAGTATAATTTTTAACCATTAGTAATTTGAGCTTGGAAACCCTAGCTTTCTATGCACATTAATGAATTCCTTACTAAAGAATAATAAGGGCATTGCCTCTTCTAGTGATGAGAAAGAAGCTTTGCATGTTTTTATTTCATTGCTAAAAAGCAATTATCATTCTAAGGATTAGCAACCCAAGTTTGTGAAGAAGGTTGAGAATACTCTAGTAGTCATCCTCCCTTTGAGCTTTCAAAGAACTTCCCGAGCCTTATCTAAGAGGGATTTGGTTGGGAACTTTATGGGAATGTGGCCTTCTCCTAAGTTAGTGGAGCAATGGGTTGACAGGAATTGGAAACCCATGATGAAAGGTAATCTCAGTATCTATGCCGCGGGAAATGGTTTTTTCTCCCTACTCTCCAAATGTAAGGACGATTGTGATATAATGTTAAAAAACAAGCCATATTTCTTTGACTCCAAAGGCATGTACCTGAATGCTTGGTCCTTGGACTTTAATCCAGACAACAAAATTTCTATGATAGTTCTTGTCTAAGTAAAGCTTCCAGGCTTGCCCCTCTCCTGCTGGAGTGATGATTTTTTGAAGGCTATCGGAAATGGTGTTAGAAATTTCCTTAACCAGGCTGAGATGGGAGGCTCGAAATTTTCTTATGCTAAATTATGTTTCAAAGTGGATCTCAAGAAAGGGCTTCCCTCAAAGATAGTCTTAACTCAAGGTGAACAAAGTCTCACTCAAATGATGAACTATGACCAACTTCCCTTCAAGTGTAAAATTTGTCACGAGTATGGGCACTTTTCTCCTAATTTTGAGAAGAAAAAGAGAAAAAATAGTGAGGGTTTGACCCTTTCATAGGAAGAACAATGGCATACAAAAAAAAGGGGGGCATCCAAAGAAAAATTTGGAGCTAAGCCTACTAAAAACCCTGCTTATAATGTGGCTTCAACTTTTGCAAATCCTTTTGACATTCTGTTATAGGAAGGGAAAGAGAAGTTGGCTCTAGTAGCATGTAACAAAGAGATAACACTTGTGGAGGAAGTGGAAGAAGAAGAAGACGGGGAGTTTCGCGAGGTAGAACTAGCACTGGTCAAAAGCTTGGCTCAATCAAAGGTTCAACATGGTGTTACGACTCCTCAAATATTTGCGAGGGACGATAAAGGTTCTAAAAGTGCATCCCCAAAACTACAGGTCATTAACGAAGGGGTTGGGAAGGTGCTCATGGGAAGTGATAAGAAGAGATTAAATTAGATATGTGACTCATCTAGTCAAGAGTTGGAGAATCATAAAGCCAAAGGAATGCCCTCCAAAAAAGATGTAAGGGAATTCGAAGCAGAGAAAAACATTAAGATTAGGAATGAACTTGCTGTAGCAGCTACAACCACCCTCCAAAATTTTGCCTTCACTTTGTTTTGGATCCTCCCTACTAAAATCTTAGAAGCTTGTCTTACACTACCTAGGTACTTGTGATTTCATTTGAATTTTATCTTTTGCTTTACAACTTGTGTTTGCTTACTTGATTTGTTTTTTAACCACAAGATGACCCCATGACTTGGTTGCAATCTGGTTCTAGCACTGCCTTGATGATCTGCACAATCTTAGAGAGAAACCAACCTTGCTCTCAGGAAATGCATAGTTCAACGTAGTAGTGAGATTCAACTCTAGAATTGCGCAGACCCAGCTAGTAGCTTTTCTTCAACTGGGAAACTGTGTAGAGCATGAGAGGTATCTAGAACCACGCAACCCATGAATTGTGCAGAAGCATTCCCTCAGTTATTGTCCGATGCATGTGCTGATGAGTTGTCTAGTTCTCCCCAGAACTGTGCAATTTCTCCATGCATGCATACCAACATTTCCTGAAAAAAGAAAAGCAAAAGCAGAAAATCATCCCTAAAAAATAGGGATCTATTTTTAGCAGTTGGAGTTACAGTCGAGTTAATTTTAAAAAATTTCGTGATGTGTCGCTCTTTCCTATTTTTTGACCTTCGGGTCATAAACCCTAAATCGATCAAATATATTTAATGGACGCTACCAAAGCTCATTTTCACATTCGATATTGGAGCTCTGGCATTCCCAAGGAGATCTGGGAACCTTTGGCACAATCGATGCAACTTTTCCAGGTAAGTCTTGCTTTTCTAGTCTTTTGTTGCTTTTGTTTCCTTGCCTTGTGAGAGTGTTCCTTTACCCATTTTATTGAACGACCATTGGCATTTTGATTTGTTTTAGCTTGTAGAAGTATTGTTTTAAGTTTTTCATTTCCTTTCCTAAGCATCACATGCATAACCCAGTTTTTAAACTGACGGTCTTCGTTGCGATGACTCTCTCCACAAGCTTTGTTATTCTTCTGTTTGACTGATTCCTGCATTTGTTTTGATTGCACGCATCACCATTCAACTAGAGATGCACCAACCTTTACTCACACATTTATATCTGCTCGTTTTCATGTTTTCGTTGGGTGTATCTGGGCTACCTTGGCCTAGATCTAGCTCTTCCCAGCATGCACTGCGCATTTATGGATCTCAAGGCTCTACCTTGGTTCCAAGAATTGCACAGAGGCTACCAATAACTGGCTCCAGCTGTGCACTACACAGTTCTAGGAGACAGTCCCGAAGCCTTTCCCACTAGGATTTCGCAATATGCAGTCCCATCCAACATCAAAGCCATACTGAACTGCGAATTACGCAGTTCAAGTCATCAGCAAGCTGTCAGCACTGCGAATTGCACAGTTCTAGTCATCATCACCTCCCATTGGTAGCTAGCACTGTGCAATGTGCAGATCCAACAGATAGCCCCTCACCTCTGAGACCTAGATTTGCAATCTTGCCCAACATCTGCCCATTTCATTGCATGGTTTGTCTTGAAGTGCTTTTGATTTAAAGCTAACATTTGCATACCATGAGTGTCCTATCTGCCTCTAGGTACATTAGTTATTGAGAAGCTTCTCAGCAATACAGGTAGCATGGATTCCAAGAGAGCTATATCAAAGGATACTATCGAGAGTAGCACTGGAGATGTAGTTGAACAGGTGTCAATGAACTTGTCAGTCTATGTAGACACACAAATGTTCATAGAGAAGGACATGAATATAACATGGAAATAAATTAAGGACATATTTGTAGGCAGCTTCAAGGAAGATCTGGAATATCGATAGGTCTATGTCAACATTCACAAGTTAGGCTTGTATAAGGTTGTGTTATCACTGAAAAGATTTCAAAGAAAAAGGGTCAGGTAAGGAAGAATTGGTCTTGGTCATTCTCATTGTTTCTTTTAAGGAGTCTAAAACATAGGATAGAGTCTTGTTCCCTTTGTTAAATATGGTCAAAAATCTTGTTTTACCCACCATTGGTCCCACATTTGTTCAAAGTGTCATGTGTTAAGGCTGTTTCAAAAATTACATGCAATATGAAATCAACTAGGAGTTTTCATAGCATAAACTCACAAAAATACACTATGTGCGCTACGAAAACACCTAGACAGTTTCGTAACTAGGAGATTTCATAGCGCAAAACACAAAATTTACACTGGTTGCACTATGAAATCAGGGATTTGTGCCAGATCTTGTCTAACTGTCTTTTCCATCAAAATTCATTAATTTTTCATCACCATGCGTCAGTCCTTGAACCATGCCTATCACATGCAGCCATTCATTCTCATTATTAGATTCGTTAGATGTCTTGTACACATTCTTTCAAATTTCCAAAAGTAAGGTGAGGTGAGTTAGTCTTGGTTTTTCCTGTGTTTCTTTCATGCATAAGAAGACAATTGGCAAGCTTGAAGATGACACTCATCAGAACTTTTTGAAAGCTCAAGCGAGGCAGTTCTCAATTTCAAATTCAAGCGAGGCAGTGTTCAAATCATACAGTGCAGGTTTATCTTCAATTTTCCTTGCAGGGATTTCATAGACGTGTTTGAAAGGAAAAATCACAAATCAGGCCGGTGTCTTAAACCTGAGACTAAAGGCTTAGATGTTCTCATGAGGAATAGAGAGGTTGAAGAAGCATTCAAATAGGTAGGCTGCTAGAGGTTTTGTGAAAAACTCCAGCGAGGTCACAGTCAAATAACCAAGGATTTTGCCTTTAATTTAATCGGTTTGAATTCAAAAGTTGGAGTGCTAGAAATACCAATATCTCCTGAGGTCATATCTGCAGTCAGAGAAGAAGAAGGTTCAGATCAAGGAAGTGGTACAAGAGCAGTCTATTGATAAAGCAGTCAAAAGAAGAGTAACCAGAAGTCAATTAGCCAAGGAAAAGGGGAAGACAGTGATTGTTGATGAAAGCCTAGCTTCAAAGGGAAGTTTGAACGATCTCCTCCACACCATCTACATAGAAGAGACTCCTCTAGTCCAAGCAGAGCTACTTGAAGCCAACAAGAACAAAACCAAAGGAGTTAAATATTTGAAAAAGCTTCAATTTGATTACCAATTCTCAGAGTTTGTTTTCAAGCCAAGAAGGCTTATGGCTAGGCATTTAAGAAGATTACAAGAGCCAAAGCCAAAGGTAAGTGAGATAGATTGAGGACCTACAAATTCAATTGAGCAAATCAAGAGGACAATCTCAACATAAAAGAACCGGGCAGTAAGTGATTGGAGCCTTAACACAATTTTGGTTAGAACATTAACTTTTTGAAGCTGTTTATGGACAAATTATGTCAAAAATATGTGGCCTATTGGCATAATATGAAGCTGTGAAGAAATCACAAGAAGAATAATTTTTGAGAAAAAACTGTGCTTTTTTATTCACACAGCAGTTTCGTAGTGCGCTACGAAACTGCTGTAGCTGCACATCATGATTTTGTGGGCCAATTTTGAGAAGAAAAAAGAAGAATTCTTGAATATGGGCTGCTGCAAAGGATTACTAACAGGCTTTGAACATCAAGCAAGGGAAAAACAAGTAAAGAAGGACATTTTTGAACTCCAAACTTTATCAGTCAACTTATCAGTCAAACTGTCCTTGTTTTTACCAGCCAACTTCTAGAAGAGTTTCTGAGCAGTTGAAAACTCCTCTCTTAAAAGTGAAAGAGGTTCTCATTCTTAAGATACTTAAGTACGAAAACCTCTTCCACTTTCTTCAAATCCATTACGATCTGGGAGAAATGAAGGACCAAACTTTCACTACGAAACTGCTGTAGGTGCAATTTTTCACAAGCATATTTCTCGTGTTTTACCCCTGTTTTTCAAAGACACATTCTGGGCGGTAGGAAAGGATTTTCAAAATTCCAAGAGAGGTTTTTGTTCAGCATGGAGCCTCCTTCAGTTTTTCCAAATACAATTTTTATGAGAAGATATGAGCTCTGTCCTAAGACCTAATTTTCAGCCAGAACACAGGAAGGAACAGTCTCCTAATTTCTAGGAACAGTAGAAGGATGAGTCATCAAGGGCCAGCTGGAGGGTTATGAGCAGCATCAAATTCGAATTCATGGATTTATAGGTGTCAAAATAATTTTTTAGTTCTTAGATAAGGTCATTTGAATCATAATGAGGAGTTACACTCCTAATTGTTTTAGGTCTCTAAAACTGCCAGTTAACAGTTAGTTACATTAAATAGTTAGTTTTAAGTGTCAATAGGTGTCAGGTCAGGTAGAATTCGAATTCTCCCCACCCTAGAGGAAGGAATCTTAGTTATGTAAAGAACTCTATATATAGGAGAAGATCTAATGTACAAAGGGTGGGGAAAATTTTTCAAAGAACACTCATACTGTGCTTTTGTAGAAGACTGTGTTTTAATGTAATACATTGATTTTTCTTTGTTCCTCAGGATTTAGAAGGAGTTCAATGTTTAAATTGTCCTATGGTTGTCTTCATTTGATTTCCTGCAGTAGTATGAATGCATGATTACTTAGAACTCATTGGCTATGCTCTAACTTCCTTCGTGTATTTGTAGACTGTGTCTTCCTACATATTTCTAATGTGTTACTGATATGTTGAACTCTAGATGCCCTGACTTCCATGCAAAGTTAATATCATTGTCATAATGAAGCATTTCTTGACTCCATAAGCCCAATGGATGTTTACTGATCATGTTCAACCATTCATACTTGTTCATTTGTTTCGTAGAGTTAGCCATCTTATTTATTATCAAAATCTTTAATCTTGTGAGAGAGCCCTCTCAGGTTGGGGAGGCTAAGCCTTAGCCTAAAGTAGGTTTGAAATAGTTACTCAAGGTCTAGCTAATCAGCAGCCTATTGGGGTCTGGTTTTGAGATAACATTTTGGTGCGTCTGTCGGGAGCTTGAAGTCTATTCATTCCCGAAATTAAGAAGCTGAACTTTTGAAGGTAGCAGGAGCTGTTATAGAAACTTTTCGACACTGCAACCCCAATCATAAATGTCCATAAACTGAGGGCTCCTAAGTCCCTAAAAGTGTTGCTTCACTGCCTAAAGGAACAAGGTCAGCTGATTACATCATCTCCTAGAAGTTCTCCACTAAAAACTGCTCAGAAATGGTCAAAACTGGACCATACTGAAGACCTAGTGTAGAGGGTGCGATGCATATCACCTTCCCGGTGTAAAGGGTGCGATGCATACTGAATGGCTCCTCTGTAGGGTGTGATGGTTGGGAATGGACAAATGGCAGGGACAAATTGCGAGGTGGAAGATCATGGAATCTTCCAGAAGCTTCCCCTCTGACACTTGCCTCTCTGTTTTTGACCAGGGATGAGTAAGAGATCATCATTCTCCAAGTGGAATCAGGAACTATCAGAGAGAGGACATTAATCAAGACCCAGAAGATGACTCACCCCCCTACAATCATCTATATATGGATCCCTCATCAGAGAGATCCAGAGGCTGGAATTTTGTATCTTGTAGGGAAGTGTTGTTGGTTTTCTGGAGAAACTTCATAGTGTTGGGTGATCTAAGCTTTACTTGAGGTGAAGAAGGGCTTTCTTGCTGGAGGATGATGCTGGGTCAGAACATATGGTTGTAATCCTCTTGCTATTCTTGATCTTAATAAAGCTATTCAAGTTTTCGTCCATATTCTCGTGTGTTTCATTATATATGCATTTGTATGGTTAACACATATCTGGTCCTGTGTTATTTATGAATATAGATCTCTGTTCTTCGATAGTAGTATGTTGTTGTGATTTCGTAGGTGCTCTTTGAAGCTAGGCAGACAAAGAAGAAGCGGCAAAGATCTATCAGGAAGGAGATGAATCAAACAAGGAAATCAAGCGCAAGACTAAGGTTGGTCTCCTTTGTTCCACTCTTATCTATTTTCATAAAGGAAAGCGAAAGTAGACTTTACTTGTTTGTTTCTAAGATAGCTACCATTATTAGTGGGAATAACAACATCTGAGTGGACACTATTCTTGGTAAAAAAATGGCGACTCTGCTGGGGAGCGACTAGATTGTTTGTCAACCTATCTTTGTTTCTTTTATAAACTTATAGACGGAGCCTTAAGCCAAGCCAGCTAGCCTTCAAACTGCATTTGTTATACAAATGCAAAGTAGATCAATGATGCTTCAGTCTATCTTCGGGTTTTGTTTATGAATTAAACAATCGATCTGCAAACATTCTAATTTCCCTAAGTGGTGGCTCTAGTAACCTCCTTAGATCAACCCCTGTGATTTACAGATACTGAACATCACTTGCTCGACATAAATCCCTGAACTGAATTGCAAATTGTGAGTAAAAACTCGTTTAAAGTCTCGCACTGGTTCCATCGCACCCTGCCTTCAAGGCAGTCTGTATGCATCGCACTTCCCAAGAGCAGTAGGTGCGCTGCATACTGAATTCACTGTGTGACAGGTGCGATGGTCAGGGAAGGTTAACTTTACCTTCAGACTTTGGTTTTTCCTCACTATTTTCAGTCTTATTCAGGAGTTTTGCTGTCTGTGGTCAGTGTATCTCTGTGAAAACCCCCTTCTCTTACATCATTCCACCTCTATTGTGCAAAGAACTGTAAGTGTTTTTATGTATTATGCGCCATTTTTAGTTCTCTTTTGCAAAGAAGTAGCATAGTTGAACTGTCGTTTCTTGATCTGAAAGTGTCGTAGTTGTTGTTTTTAGTCATAGAAGACAATCCCATTGTTCTTGATAGTTGATTATACAATTACTATTGTATATGATTTGAATTAGTATTTTTTAAAGTGTCGAAAAGCAATTTTCATTTCGAAATCGCAAAGTGTCT
>APFE031537809.1:152494-256809 GCA_000404065.3 Pinus taeda | reverse complement strand
GTTTTATTCAATATTTGGAGGATTGTTATGATGATGATGAATTTATGGATGAAGAAATTTTAGAGGCTCTTGATAACAATACATTTCAACACCAAGAAGAAAGTATAACATCCCATGAAATGCAACATGAAAGCCAGCAGTGGTTTATTTATGAAAACCATGTTCAATCCTCTGATATGAATGAGAAGATGCAACAAACTTGCCAGTCTTTTGATCATAAAGAGTATGAAATTGATTGCAAACACCAAGAAGAAATACTGGAAGAAATTTTTTATAACCCTCTGGCAGAGGAAAGGGTTGTTCATTTTTGTAATTCCTTGCAGCAGATTACTTCAAAGAATGATCATAATAGTGAGGAAAATTACATTGTTTGTGGGAATCATTCAAAAAAGCAGTTGGATAGCATATCAAAGGAATTGTGTGTCGCTGAGAATCATTTGTTTGAAGATGAAGAATGTTATGATGATCATCAAAATAGCCATGTCTTTTTTGATCCTATAAATGAATACATGGCAAAGCTTTGCACACCAGTATTTCATTTTCATTTGCATAATGAAGATCAGGTACATTATAAGTTGATTTGGTCATCTCACTATCATGGTTATTTTGAGGTCGAATGCAGTCAAGAGCCTCAAATATCAGAAAAGACAATTGATTGGATTTATTGGAAATATCATGTTGCTTGACCTAAATTGAAAATTGCAGCTAATAGGGTAGGTAGGTAGATGCAAATAAGCTCAAGGTTGACTGAGCATTTTTTTTAGTAGATATAGATTTCTTTCTCCTACAGTGATCATCGAGCTTAAGCCCGAGGTGAAGGCCCAAGAAGCTTGAAGGGGATGCTTGTCAAATAAATTTATGTTTATCATAAGAGGATAAAGCATTGGACCTACGAGTTCTTAGTGTACCACAAGGGCACACTATCCCAAGTGGAGCCACTGTTATCACTGAAAAGATTTCAAAGAAATAGGGTAAGGTAAGGAAGAATTGGTCTTGGTCATTCTCATTGTTTCTTTTAAGGAGTCTAAAACATAGGATAGAGTCTTGTTCACTTTGTTAAATATGGTCAACAATCTTGTTTTACCCACCATTGGTCCCACATTTGTTCAAAGTGTCATGTGTTAAGGCTGTTTCGAATTACATGCACTATGAAATCAACTAGGAGTTTTCGTAGCGCAAACTCACAAAAATACACTATGTGCACTACGAAAACACCTAGACAGTTTCGTAACTAGGAGATTTTGTAGCGCAAAACACAAAATTTACACTAGTTGCACTATGAAATCAGGGATTTGCGCCAGATCTCGTCTAACTGTCTTTTCCATCAAAATTCGTTAATTTTTCATCACCATGCATCAGTCCTTGAACCATGCCTATCACATGCAACCATTCATTCTCATTATTAGATTCGTTAGATGTCTTGTACGCATTCTTTCAAATTTCCAAAAGTAAGGTGAGGTGAGTTAGTCTTGGTTTTTCTTGTGTTTCTTTCATGCATAAGAAGACAATTGGCAAGCTTGAAGATGACACTCATCAGAACTTTTTGAAAGCTCAAGTGAGGCAGTTCTCAATTTCAAATTCAAGCCAGGCAGTGTTCAAATCATACAGTGCAGGTTTATCTTCAAGTTTCCTTGCAAGGATTTCATAGACGTGTCTGAAAGGAAAAATCACCGATCAGGCCGGTGTCTTAAACCTGAGACTGAAGGCTTAGATGTTCTCAAGAGGAATAGAGAGGTTGAAGAAGCATTCAAACAGGTAGGCTGCTAGAGGTTTTGTGAAAAACTCCAAGGAGGTCACAGTCAAATAACCAAGGATTTTGCCTTTAATTGCATCGGTTTAAATTCAAAAGTTGGAGTGCTAGAAATACCAATATCTCCTGAGGTCATATCTGCAGTCATAGAAGAAGAAGGTTCAGATCAAGGAAGTGGTACAAGAGCAGTCTATTGATAAAGCAGTCAAAAGAAGAGTAACCAGAAGTCAATTAGCCAAGGAAAAAGGGAAGACAATGATTGTTGATGAAAGCCCAGCTTCAAAGGGAAGTTTGAACGATCTCCTCCACACCACCTACATAGAAGAGACTCCTCTGGTCAAAGCAGAGCTACTTGAAGCCAACAAGAACAAAAACAAAGGAGTTAAGTCTTCCAAAAAACTTCAATTTGATGACCAAGTCTCAGAGTTTGTTTTCAAGCCAAGAAGGCTTGTAACTAGGAATTTAAGAAGATTACAAGAGGCAAAGCCAGAGGTAAGTGAGATAGGTTGAGGACCTACAAATTCAATTGAGCAAATCAGGAGGACAATCTCAGCATAAAAGAACCAGGCAGTAAGTGATTGGAGCCTTAACACAATTTTGGTTAGAAAATTACCTTTTTGAAGCTGTTTATGGACGAATTATGTCAAAGATATGTGGCCTATTGGCATAAGATGAAGCTGTGAAGAAATCACAAGAAGAATAATTTTTGAGAAAAAACTGTGTTTTTTTTATTCACACAGCAGTTTCGTAGTGCGCTACGAAACTGCTGTAGCTGCACATCATGATTTTGTGGGCCAATTTTGAGAAGAAAAAAGAACCATTCTTGAAGATGGGCTGCTAAAAAGGATTAATAACAGGCTTTGAACATCAAGCAAGGGAAAAACAAGTAAAGAAGGACATTTTTGAACTCCAAACTTTATCAGTCAATTTATCAGTCAAACTGTCTTCTTGTTTTTACCAGTCAACTTCTAGAAGAGTTCTAAGCAGTTGAAAACTCCTCTCTTAAAAGTGAAAGAGGTTCTCATTCTTAAGATACTAAAGTACAAAAACCTCTTCCATTTTCTTCAAATCCATTACGATCTGGGAGAAATGAAGGACCAAACTTGCGCTACGAAACTGTTGTAGGTGCAATTTTTCACAAGCATATTTCTCCTGTTTTACACCTAGTTTTCAAAGACACATTCTGGGTGGTAGGAAAGGTGTTTCAAAAAACCAAGAGATGTTTGTTTTTAGCATGGATTGGTTCACAAAATCCTCCTTCATTTTTTCCAAATACATTTTTTTATGAGAAGATATGAGCTCTGTCCCAAGACCTAATTTTCAGCCAGAACAGAGTAAGGAACAATCTCCTAATTTCTAGGAACAGTAAAAAGATGAGTCATCAAGGGCCAGCTGGAGGGTTATGAGCACCATAAAATTCGAATTCATGGAGTTATAGGTGTCAAAAGGAGTGTTTAATTCTTAGATAAGGTCATTTGAATCATAATGAGGAGTTACACTCCTAATTGTTTTAGGTCTCTAAAACTGCCAGTTAACAGTTAGTTACATTAAATAGTTAGTTTTAAGTGTCAATAGGTGTTAGGTCAGGTAGAATTCGAATTCTCCTCACCCTAGAGGAAGGAATCTCAGTTATGAAAGAGCTCTATATATAGAAGAAGATCTAATGTACAAAGGGTGGGGGAATTTTTTCAAAGAACACTCATACTGTGCTTTTGTAGAAGACTGTGTTTTAATGTAATACATTGATTTGGCTTTGTTCCTTAGGATTCAGAAGGAGTTCAATGTTTAAATTGTCCTATGGTTGTCTTCATTTTATTTCTTGTAGTAGTATGAATGCATGATTACTTAGAACTCATTGGCTATGCTCTAACTTCCTTCATGTATTTGTAGACTGTGTCTTCCTACATATTTCTGATGTGTTACTAATATGTTGAACTCCAGATGCCCTGACTTCCATGCAAAGTTAATATCATTGTCATACTGAAGCATTTCTTAACTCCATAAGCCCAATGGATGTTTACTGATCATGGTCAACCATTCATACTTACTCATTTGTTTCGTAGAGTTAGCCATCTTATTCATTATCAAAATCTTTAATCTTGTGAGAGAGCCCTCTCAGGTTGGGGAGGCTAAGCCTTAGCCTAAAGTAGGTTTGAAATAGTTACTCAAGGTCTACCTGATCAGCAGCCTATCAGGGTCTAGTTTTGAGATAATAGGTTGCATGCAGGTACCCCGCTTTCCAATGTGTTGACATCATGCAATATATTGTCTCACACACTAATCTCGAGATGATGACATTGAGTAGTGCTAGTGGAACACAACTTTCTACCTTCAGGCAAAAAAATATCATTTGATATATCACTTACCACAGTCGGTGAACTGCATGGATGCACTTTTCTATACCCCCAACAACAATGAGAACACTAGAGACATCATGAAGTGGTGGGTAAGAGAACCATCGAAGTTTAGGTCGACACCCAATTAGGTCTACAGGAGTAAGTCACTCAGAAATTCCTACCAACTCTTGATCATATTTTCATGTCACTTGTATGATCAAGAGATCATAGAGACCTTTCCACAGAATTGGGTGGCTGTGTTTGATAGGTTGGAAAATGAAGGAAGGCCATTCAATTGGTTGGATATGTTGGCTCTTCAACTGAAAGTGCATGTGACTAATGTCCGTAATCTGCATAAATATGAGTAAGCGAGATTCTATATGTCCATGTACATGATTGATGCAATTTGTGTACAACATCAGTGTCCTTGCATGGATTGGACATTGACACCATAAGAGAATGATGTGAAAATTTATTGCAAGTTTATTTCTGAGTGCAGCTACTGAGGAGTCATGGCAAGGATACCTAACCACTTCACCACCCTAGTTTACAATATGATATTCAAGCATGATCCACCTTGCATGCCCCAAGAAGAAATGTGGGCATTACTTAACATTGCATATTGGTATGCCTCACCCAGTGGCACCTTGATCAGGATATTTGGTGGAGAGAAGCCTCCACAAGTGCTACAAAGGTTTTCCATGGATAAGTTGGTCATGCAAGAGTTTTCATATCACATCTCCACAGGGTTATCAACAAGACTACATAGGAGGAAGAAGGCACCATGGCCTGCTCTTCATTGGCGGATTGGATTGTACGACATCCAGAGCTTGAATGATGTGGATTCCAAGGTCAAGGACTCAAAGAAGTTTGAGTTCGGCACCAAGGCTTTCAATCCGTATGATCCCCAATGCATATGAAAGAACCACCGTGCGAAGGTGTATTATCAATAGATCCACGAGGCATTTCAATTTCTAGAGGACGACCCTTGGAGGTATTGCTACAACTCCTTTAAGCTCAATGAACTAGTCAACATGGTTATAGAATGGAAAGCCACAAGAAGCAACAAAAAAAAAAACAGTAAGCAACAAATTACCACAAGACACAGGCAAGAGGAAAATTGTCGAGAACCTAGAGGCTGAGAAAAGCTACAAGTTTAGAGAAGATCCTCTTGTTGAGAGAGTAGCTTTGGAAATAGTGGTGAAGAGGCAACAACGTGTAAGGAGAGTAGAACGAAGGAAGAGAGAGAAGAAAAGGTTGGAAGATGCAGGAAACAGAAAAGAAGCTGAAAGAAGAGAAGGAGCTAAGAGGAGAGAAAGGGAAGATAAGCATAACATGAATAGGAAGAAAGGAAAGGCACATTGTTAGAGAAAATTGTGCCTATACGGGTTGAGAGTCAGAGCAGTCAACATATGAAGAAGAGGGTGAACAGCTGCAGGTTCGGTAACTTGCTTAATAGATTGAGAAGATGGTTGAAGCAATAGACATGGAGTTTAAACAAGAGCCACAGGACTAAGACACTGACCTCATGTCGAGAACATCTGAGGTCGCACCTCAGCCTCCGCCACCTCTAGAATCAGAACCAGTGATGAGCGAGCAAGGAGAGGTTCTTCTCCTTGATGATGATCCAATGATGGATGTGTACAATATATCATTTGATGATTCACAAAAGGTATTGTACAAGCGTGAAGAAACTAACTCCCAGATGATCATGCATCACCTGAACATATAAAGGAAATGTGATTGTGTCAGATGTTAGAAGATATCTAGCTACCTTGGTCGATGCTTCTAAGGCTTGTGTAGAAGCCACGAGTTCAACTGTCAAGTTCTTGTTAGGAGAGAGTGATCAGATGACAAAGGACTTGCAAGAGGCTAGGTAGAGAATATAGCAGTCCATAGTATCCACTATGGTAGAGATGAGAAAAGTGATACTTGTTGAAGTATCGACTCTTGAGACCACCATGAGAAAAGTGTATGACAAATTTGTCACCGTGCACAAGGTGGTTGTCCATCTATATGGTTTTCAGTAGGAGTGCATGAAGATTGTCCAAACTATCAAAGGCATACACACTTCTATTATGCATGTACAGGAATGTGTTAGTGTCAGCCTTTGAAGCCTTCCATCAGTGATCAAATATTCTCTTACAAAGTGGTCTCAGGGTGTCAAAGTCAAATTTTGTCATTTTAGTGAGTCTTCAAGTAAACTTTGGTCACTAGGTATTAGGTCTAGGGTTGTTTTCACTCCTTCCAAAGTTTTCAAAGTGTCTCACAATTTGGTTGAGTGTATCATCATTCAAAGAGTTGTCATTATCATTTCAGGTTCCAATGGGTCATTTTACACCTTGTTCGTGCTTCAGTTGTACTTGGGTAAGCCTCATTTCCCTCATGGGTTTTGAAGGTAATTTTTCTTGGATGGCCAAATGATCAAAAAAACTTGTGTCTTGATATTCATACACCTTCCTCTATCCCTAATATACCTTCTTAAACAATTTTCATCACTCATATCCCTCAAATTCATAATTTTCCCACAAACCCTAGTTTATTGCTACAATTTGACAATTTTCTAGGCTAGGCCTGTGTTTTAATCTTTTGGACCCCTTCCCTCACTCAATCTTTGAAATTACACTTTCTCCTGATTCCTAACATCCCTCCTTACTTCCCAAAATTTTCTCATGAATTTAGAAGCCCCTCATCCCCTTCATTTCCCTTCATTTCTACAAATCCCCTGTTCCACATATCGGGATAGGTTTTCTTCAAACTATGTTTCTAAGCAAGAAAAGATGAATTTGGCAAAAGTGAGAGAGGTTTTTGTCCATCATTGACCCAATAATAAAAAAATATTTCATTTTTACACAGGTTTCATGGTTTTGGAGAAATTTCAAAAACATCATTGGCCTCAGGAGGATTGATGCACTTTTGGAGTAACTTTGGGAAAATCAAGATTTCACCTAGCTGGGATGTTCAAATGACTTTCTTGATGAGTCAAATGATATCTAGATCGAGAGAGATTTCAAATGAGCTATCATGATCTCAATTTGGAGTTGAGGAAGACCTTCAAAAAATTTTCCTACAACAGCACTTTGCATTTAGGCAACCTCATTCTCCACATTTTGACTGGTCTTGGGAGATTTGACTTTTGACAAGGCAAATGAATTCCAAATTGAAAAATTCAAAATGTTTTGGAAAGTAGACTCGACAAGATTTCCAACAAGATATAACATGCCCAATTTGTATGAAAGGAAGGCCTCCAAAAGTAGCCTTGAAGTGACGCTGCGCATCAGGCTCAAGGCGCTGCGCATCAGGCAAATTTTTGCCAATTTTGCCTAAAAACTCAGAATTTCGCCTAGTTTGACTGTCAGTTGATTTTTTCTTTTCTTCTTGGTAAATTTGTGATGGTAAATGATGTAATATGATGTAAATTTGATGAAAACATGACTTGAGGGGGTAGATACATCAGTTAGAGGTAATTTGAGGTTGAATGAATCAGTTTCCATAGTTTTTGAGGCAAGCTGTTACACTGCCTATTTTCTAGTTCCTAGTTTAGATGTTGTTGAAACATCTCCTTGACTCATGGATTCGACCTCTGATGGCTAGCATAGGTGGTTTGAAGCCTATATTATGTTCTTTTTTAGTCATTTGAAAAGGTTGGACTCTTGTGGATGCATTAAGCTACTTTGTACATCACTTCTGCAGTTTGGCAAGGAAATGAACCAGGGTTTTGCAGCATTTTGTGGGATTCTTGTGGTAATGTGATTTAGCATTGTTTTATCCTCTGTTATTTAGTTTATCTTATGTGTATATGTGCCATCATCTATCTTTTTTCTGCATAACTAAATGAATCAAGATTAAAGGGTGGAATCCATTGATGTTTAATGCTCTCGCTTGGGGTTTTATTTAGTTTTAAATGTTTTCTACTGTTTGAAGAGGACTCATGACACTTGCATGCCCTCTCCAACTCCTCACCAGTCTTAAGACTCACCATCACATTCATTTCAAAGTGCTAAAACACTTGCCTACCTCGCCCCATAGAAACCTCTACAAATCTGAGTTGATTTCCCAGACCCAAAGCTGCCTTCCTCATTTGATCCAACAAAAAACCATTAAAATCAATCAAATTCCTCTGAGCATATACCTAGCCTAAAATTAGTATTCATATCAGTCATCTCAAGCCTTACTTGCCATATTTTCTTTGAGATTGACAAGGAGAGAGTCCTCTCCAGATTTGGTAGGGCTAGCTACCAGGTTAAGCGTGGTTTGATGTTACCCTAGAGCTGCCTTTCTCAGCCTGAGGTAGATCCAGGCACTAACAAAATGGAAAATGAGGTACAAGGGAGCCCCGCTTACTTGCATAAGGTAATGGATCCATATGAAAATCTAACAAAGCACAAATTTTGATGTTGATCCGATAGTATGGGCAGCTCCCTCCACTCATCACTGGCATTGAGGCTTCCTATGCACAATTTTGCAAGAGTCTAGATGTCATAGTGAGGACACACAATGTTCCTTCAATCAGATCCCTCATTCAAGACATGAAGAAGAACCAAGTCTTGCTGGAGGTCAATAGGTACATGGAGCAATTGATGCGAGAGGCCACCAACGATGACTTGCAGTTTAACGTAGAAAACATGTAGAAGTACTTCGATGGTCCATCCACAATCAGGACAATGTTGCGCATGCATCAAGATGAGTTGGAAAAAGGTTCCATAACCATATAACCATATGCCATGGAGTCAAGAGTCCATTTCCATAAATACATCACCAAAAAGTACATGGACACAATAGCGTACTACCAAGCTTGGTATCAGTTCGTCATCGAAGACTATGAGGAGGATGTTGCTGAGTTGGTACTTCGCCAAGCTTCCGAGGGATGGTGTTTATCTTGTTAGGCTGACTCAAGCCTATTTTTTCCCACATGGGTATATGTGGAAATTGTATTCTTATTTGGAAATATATTGTAAGTGAAATTCGAAGTGTCATCAGTGGAATGTGAACAATCACTATGTAATGTAACTAGTTATTTTTAAAGGAGTTGAAGAGTCATGAGGGTAGTCAAAGAGTCAAAGGGGAATGCCAAGGGTCACCCCACCCTTTGTTATATATGGAATCTCATAAATCATAGTACAGGATTTTGGGAGCCAAGCTTTTGGCTAGGCATTGCTCCGAGAAGGCTTGGAGAGTATTGTGACGAGCATTGGCTTCTCCATAGCATAGAGCGAGTACATCTCTTTGGAGGATTAGGTGGTGTTGACTGTAATGTTCCACTATTGGGGTTAGTGGTTTTCAATGATGTATGTATGGATGTAAATTTCACTTAATAATATATCAGAGCCTACACGTATTCATCCATATGTTGTTATTGTAGTTGGACTATTCTGGTTGCTTTATCAATGTATGTTATTTAACTTATGCATTTGTGTATGAACTATTTTGTATGCAATTGTATGCATCTGGTTGGAGATGTGTTGTTGGATTAACCCGTCACTTTGGATTATGGACTATTTTTCTTCCAGCTTGTGATGTCATTCCGCTCGTGTGTTCCTTTCAGGCTGTGTACTATTACAGGCTTTTAAAGGACACACTTCCTTTTCCCCTATGTGTGTTAGAACCCGCATGCATCTAACTTGACTCACTGTAGGGTCGCACACTTTCTTTAGACAAAGTTATCATACTTACCTCTGCATGCTACCGTGGTCAAGGCACTACTTTACTACCCATTGCTAGGACTTCTACTCCAAATGGCATGAGGTCTAGTTGGAAATTCTTACTGGGGAGATCCTTTGACATGTTGGTGGGCCCAACACTATCAACATTTTTGGCTTTAGAAGGAGGCCTGACAAGCTGAGCCCTCAAAGTATGTTTTGAATATCTACACATCATTCATTACTTACATCACAATCTCAACTTCGACATGTTTTTCTCATGCACATAACTTTGAAGCGCCAGAGGATGTCATCGATGACTTGTCACAAATTAAATACAACCGTGAAGGTGGAAAAGCCTTGTAAGACACAAAGTTTCCTTCTTAGTCTTATGTGAGACAAATGAAGTCCCCTTAGACGACAATGCCTGTGGGCTATTCACTTACACGTTCGAAAGGCATGTTGTGCAATGTGTCACACATTGCCGACAACCTCTATTCACTATTTTAATCATATGATGAGAGAGTTAGGCAATGCTTTCTTTTGTTTTGACCATAAGCACTTAATAAAAAAATTCTGGAACTACAAAAAGCACCTGATGAATCTATTGTGCAATTTTGGGATCACTTCTGTAATCTTGATTTTCAAATCCCTTGAGATGAAATTGGTTGGAAAATTCCCAAAGAAAGATTTCAGTATCTTCTTCATGTGTCTTAAAATGCACATGAATTAGAATCATTCAAATCCCTCCCATCATAACTCAGTGTTAGAGCTTACAAATCCAAGACAAACAAGGTTGCTATCACAAGTGACCGTCCATCCTCTTCTAATCAAAGAAATCTAGCTTCGCAGGACAAGGTGGGAGAAGTTGCGAACCAATATGTTGAACTGTCACCTCCTCCCACCCCACTTGATCTGGATATCTGCACAGATTTGGAATGCAACCCTGATGGTTGTCACATGATATCGTTCTCTCAACCTTCGTCCTCTGGTTCTTATGATCCTTAGGATTTTACAATGTTTTGTTCATCTGTTCCAGAATCCACATCTGATGTTCACGAGGATCAAGTTGTTCACGAATTTGGTGTTGAGCAACCAACCTACGTTGTCATTTTTTATGAGTATGTGTGGGAATCTGAAGAAGAACCTGCGGTGAATGATGGCCTCCTTCTATCTGCACCTCATCTGCTTTACCCTGACATCTTCTATGATCCTGTCATTTCTGTTTTTTCTTGTGAAATTCATTCCTGGATGTATCTACTTCTAATCATTCACAAGACACATAGGATGTTGGTCCGTCATTTGATTGTAGCGAGGACAAATATTTCTCTCCAAATCCACTCGATCTATCATCTTTTCTTTCTAGAAATTCAAAGGGTAAATTTTTTTGTTTCTCATCAACCCCTCTGTATGATCCAAAAATGGATTTTGGATAAACCTCTAAGTCTAAAAGACTTCATATAAGAGGTAAAAGGTGCCAAATGGCACAAATCCTTTGTAAATAAGAGGAAAATGAAAATCGCAGACTGCTCTCAGAAAGAGTCTCATTTAAGAGATCTCCTCATTTTGAATCCAACGCAACTTGAATGGGCGAAAACAAAATTCAGATGAAGGAGTTATCTTTTTTTCTTTGGGAAAGAGGTGAAAACATAGAGAAAACAACGAAAATGAGGCCTATCAGAGGCTTGAGCAGTGAGTGAATAGGAGCCGTCGGATCTGGCTGATCAACGGTACAAATCCGATCTGTTGGCAATTGGCAGTGGCTATCAGAGGATATCAGAGCACAATCTATGGTTATTGCGATCGCAACATCACAATCGACGATTACAATAGAGTGATATTGTAATCGGTGACCATATAGAGCGCTACACCAGCTCGGGGCATAAGCGATTTGCAATTGCGAAAAGTTGCATCGCAATATCACATTGGCGCATTACAAAGGAGCAGGGATATGTTATATATATATATATCTATATATTCTATATATATATATATATATATATATATATATATATATATATATATATATATATATATATATATATATATATATATATATATATATATATATATATATATATATGTGCGATGTGATTGGTTGGACCTGACAACGATATGAACTGGGTTTGATATATTTTGAAATTTGCGGCAAGGCAATTTTAATGTATTTTCGTATATTTCGTTAACAAACGAAATACAAAGGGAAACCAATGGACATGCCATTTGCAACTTGCGACAGCGACTTATGGGTGGACTCGATAGGAGTATAGACCGGATTTAAGGACATCTGAAGTCTGGCTAAACGACCAAAGATATATTTTTCACGCGTTTCTCTGTGTATTCCATTATGTGTCCATTTCTGCACAGGAAGGCAAAACGACCAGTTTTCTGGTGCGCCAATCCCTTTCCATTGGAAACCGCCTTCACACCTGTCCGTTATGAAGCTCAGAGAGCCACAAAGGCAAAAGATAATGATTCCTCATGATCGAAGGGACAGAGGAACGACTGTGGAAGCTGCAGAGTCATAGGATGCCCTTCAAAAACACAAAGAGCATGATTAATAGGGGGCTTGACAAAGAGCTCATGATATGCGCACAGAGGCCGAGAGCAGATGCGTAGAGGCAACTTGGAGAAGCCCAGAGCTGTTTGAATGCCGAGGAATCCAAAGGGAAAGCTCAGGGTATACTGAAAGAGCTCAGAGAATCCAGAGCAAAGAGCCACGAGCCACAACCAGAGTTGAAGAGCCAGAGTGAGACCTAGAGCGAGAGCCGAGAGTGAGAACCAGAGCCAGAGCCAAAGAGCAAGAGCCAGAGTCAGAGCTGAGAGCTAGAGTGAGAGCTGAGAGCGAGAACCAGAGCCAGAGCCAAAGAGCCAGAGTTAGAGTCAAAGCTGAGAGCTAGAGCGAGAGCCGGAGTGAGAGATAAGAGCCAGAGCCAGAGCCAGAGCCAGAGCCAGAAAGCTGAGAGCTTCAAGAGCCAGGGGATAAAATGGTTTCTGAACCCACTGTTTCTATGTAAAAATAGTAGGAGTTGAGCCAAGAGATTGTAAAAAGAACTTATACCATAATCCCAAAGAGCTTAGTTGAGTTGACTAGAGCTCATGGAGATGTAGCCCAAGAGTTGTGGGTGAACTCCTAATTAATTTGCTGTCTTACATGTTTGTTTTTATTACTGCATTATTCATTGTTATATGCATTTATATATCAATTTAAGCACATTCACATATTAGCTAAAACAACAGATTTTAAAGCAAGTAATTAGTTAAACACAAATACAAGCATACACCCTCATTATCAAGCACTTACTAATTCCGCATTGGTTAATCATTAAGACTTGGGAAAATATTCAAGATTTGGAAGTGGGAGAGGTTCTTGTAAGTTAGACGAGAAGCCTAAGTTCCCCATTTTCAGATCCCTGTATGATTCATCAGATCATGAGGATGCCAATGCACATCTTGAATTTTCTGAATGTGGTTGTTGTGATCTCTTCACGCATTCATTTGATCACGATTTTGATTCACTTACTATTGATCTTTATAAGCCATCAGTCTTTGATGATACATCTTCTGATGAAGTGGAGACCCCTCAAGCTATTGAGGAACTTCAGCCCAAGCTGATGGTTATGTCAGGTTCTTGTAGCCTTGAGGTCAATGCCACTTCCGATCAGGAAATTGTTGAATCACCCCAAGATCCTCATCACTCTCTCATGCATATTGATAATCAATATGATCTACAGTTTTCAAATCCTCCACTAGAATCACATGATCCTATCAATCATGCATTGGAGGAGTCATACATAGCAAGTCACATTGCGAAACGAATTTTATTCTTTCTGCATGTTTTCTCATGTGTCAAGGTCGAAAGAGTGTACATGCTTATTGTCTGCACACAACGTGATGCCACACCATGGTACATCTAGAGAGTGTCTATCATGTGCTTTTAATCTTTTCTTTTATGTGGACACATTTAAAATTCGAGCATGTTGGTTTTCATTTATTTACCTTTAAATATCTTTCTTGACAACCATGCCTTCACTTACATGGGCCAACCAATGCGTTAGTGGCTACATTGGAAGTATCACTTCACGTGAATAGGCCCATGCACTATTTAGCTTGGGAGTAGGACTAGTGTTTTCTTACCTACTTGTGTTTGATTTCATGTTTTTCTTTCACTTGTTTTGAATTCATTTTACTTCTGTCCTTTGCTTGTTTGCTTGTTATGCACCCGTAGGATTAACTTCCCATGAAATTGTGTTTGGCTTCTTAAGACAAGCAGGGTGAAATACAAGAGGACTTGTACAACTATCAAAATTTGGTTATATGTCTATTCCCTCTCCTTATGAATATCTTGCATTTATTTTGTCGATGATACCCTGAAGGAAAATATGTTCCTTTCAGAGTGAGTCTTGGTGTACACACAACGCTTGCACTTTTAACTAGTATCACCTATTCTAATCGATTTTCTATTTTCAATTAACCCTTGTCAACTCAGTCAAGTAGAGTAAGGTGAGGGAAAAACCTTAAAAAGTATGTAATAGGTATATATAACATCCTTCTCTGAAGGGAAAACCTCTTCTGCTCTCAATAAGTTGGGATCCCTCTTTCGCCTCATGAAATAAATAAGTGCCTATGCACAATTACTTGAAAATGAAAAATGAAAAAGTAAAATAAAGGTGAAAGAAGGGAAAGGCTTCTTGTGCAGAGAGGTGAAGAAAGTAACTCCACCGGAGTATTGTCTAGGCTTGCTGGAAGCGGAGCGATGCTTGTGTTCCTAAAGTGACTTCGCCGGGGTACTATCCAGGCCTGCTGGCAGTGGAGCAACACTAGAGATGAAACTAAAACTTTGACAGCCTATATTACTTGTGCATCAATATGCCCCTCATCCCCAATCGAAACAACTCAGTTGACATGAGTTGGTATGTGTGATGACCGATGAAGAGAATGGACAGAACTATATCTTTAACCCAAGCTAGTGAAGGAACCATGATGATCAAATAACTGAACAATACTTTCAAAGGAGTTAGAATCACTTTATATGAGACAAGGTCCATACAGATAATTGGAGTTCTACTAGTGTGTCGCCAATGTTGTAGCAGCTACAACCACCCTCCAAGATTTTTCTTCACTTTGTTTAGGAGCCTCCTTACTAAAACCTTAACAACTTGTCTTACACTACCCAAGTACTTGTGCTTTCATTTGAATTTTAACTTTTTCTTTATAGCTTGTTTTTTCTTACTTGCTTTGTTGTCTAACTACAAGCTGACCCCATGAATTAGTTGCAATATGGTTCTCACACTGCTTTGATGATCTGCGCTATCCTGGAGGGAAACTTAACTTGAGCTCAGGAAATGTGTAGTTCAACCCAATAGTGAGATTCAACTCTAGAATTGCGCAGACCCAATTGGCATCTTGTCCTCAGTTGGGAAACTATGTAGAGCATTAGTGACAACTAGAGCCACTCAACCCAAGAATTGCACAAAATAATTCCCTCAGCTGTTGTCCGATGCATGTGCTGGTGAGTTTCCCGGTTCTCCCTAGAACTACGCAATTTCTCCATGCATTCATGGAAGCCTTTCCTGAAAAATAAAAGAAAAGAAAAAAGCATCCCTAAAAATAGGGATTTATTTTTAGTAGTTGGAGTTACACTTGAGTTAATTTTAGAAACTGCTTTGTCACTTTTTCCTAGATTTTTAGCCTTCTCATCATAAACCCTAAACCGATCAAATATATTTAATGGACGCTTCCAGAGCTCATTTTCACATTTGATCTTGGAGCTCTGACATTCTTGAGGATATCTAGGAACCTTCAGCACAATCAGTGCAACGTTTCTCAGTAAGTCTCGTTTTACTAGTCTTTTGTTGCTTTTTCTATCGCTTTTGTTTCCTTGACTTGTGAGAGTGTTTCTTTACCCATTTTATTGAATGACCATTGGAGTTTTGATTTGTTTTAGATTGTAGAAGTGTTGTTTTAATTTTTGCATTACCTTTCCTAAGTGTCACATGCATAACCCAATTTTTGCACTAACGGTCGCTATTGGGTGACTCTCTCCACAAGGTTCATTATTCTTCTATTTAACTGATTCTTGTATTTTTTTTGGATTGCATCCATCACCATTCACTCAAACCTACACCAAAATTCACTCACACATTCATATTTTCTCGTTTTCATGTTTCCCTTGGGCGGATTTGGGCTACCTTGGCCCATATCTAGCTCTTTCCGGCATGCATTGTTCGTTTCTGGATCTCAAGGCTCTACCTTGGTTCTAGGAATTGCTCATAAGTTGCCAGTTACTAGCTCCAGATGCACACTACGTAGTTCCATGAGAAAGTCCTCGAGTCTTGCCCACTTGGATTTCACAATGCGTAATCCTAGCTAGCATCATATCCAGATTGAATTTTGCATTACACAGTTCCAGTCATTAACAAGCCACACTGCACAACGCATTGCATAGTTATAGTCATCATCAACTCCCATTGGTAGATGGGATTGCGTAATGTGCATATCCAACTGACAGTCCCTCACCTCTAAGACCTAGCTTTGTGCAATCTTGCCCAGCAGTTGCCCAGTTTGTTGCATGGCCTGTCTTGAAGTGCTTTCAATTTCAAGCTAACATTTGCATGCCATGAATGTCTGCTCTGTCTCTAGGTACATCATTTTTTGAGAAACTTCTCAACAGTACAGGTAGCATGGATTCCAAGAGAGTTGGATCAAAGGATACGGTCAAGAGCAGCACTTGAGATGTAGTTGAACAGGTGTCAATGAACTTTGCAGTCTGTGAAGACACACAACTGTTCATAGAGAAGGAAAATAAGATAACATGGCAAGAAATTAAGGACATATTTGCTGGAAGCTTCAAGGAAGATCTGCAAGATCAACAGGTCTATGTCAACATCCACAAGTAAAGCTTGTATACGGTTGCATGTACATACCCCACCTTCCCATGTGCAGACATATTTCATTTGATTGTCACACACACCAATCCCAAGAAGACATTGAGTAGTGCCGGTGGAACATAACTTGCTACCTTTAGGACAGAAAATTATCATCATATATATCACTTACCATAGTCGGTGAATTGCATGGATGTGCTTTTCTATACCCCCAACAACAATGTTAACACTAGATACATCATGAAGCTTTGGATAAAAGAGCCATCAAATTTCAGGTAGACACCCAATCAGGTGTACAAGACTAAGTCACTCACAAATGCCTACCAAATCTTGATCATATTTTCAAGCCGATTGTAGGGTCAAGAGAGCATAAAGGCATTTCCACATAATTGGGTGGTTCTGTTGGATCAGTTGGCAAATGAAGGAAGGCCATTCAATCGGTCGGATATGTTGGATCTTAAGATGAAAGTGCATGTGACTAATGCTCGAAATCCAACTAAGGATGAGCAAGCAAGATTCTATATGTCTGCATGCCTGCTTGATGCAATATGTGCCCAACATCAGTTTCCTGGCATGGGTGAGACATGGAAACCATGAGAGAATGATGTGAACATTTATTGCAAGTTTCTTTCTGAGTCCAACTACCGAGGGGTCATGGCAAGGCTATCTGACCACTTCATCACCCCAGTTTACAAGATGATCTTTGAGCAGGATCCACCTTTCATGTCCCAAGAAGCAATGCACACATTGCTTAACATTGCAAATTGGTATGCCTCACTTGGTGGCACATTCATCATGATGTTTGGTGGAGAGAAGCCTCCACATGTGCTACCAAGGTTTCCATGGATAAGTTGGTCATGCAAGAGGTTTAATATCACATCTCCACAGGGTTATCAACAATACTACATAGGAGGAAGAAGGCACCATGGCCTACTCTTCATTTGTAGATTGGATTGTATGGGATGTAGAGCTTGAAGGATGGGGATTTCAAGGTCAAGGACTTAGATAAGTTTGAGTTCGACACCAAGGATTTCAATCTATATGATCCCCACTGCATATGAAAGAAACACTGTGTGAAGGTGTATTATCCATGGATCCATGGGTCATGTCATTGGCTAGAGGAGGACCCTTGGAGGTATTGCTACAACTCCTCTAAGCTCAATGAACTGATCAACATGGATATAAAATGGAGAGCAACAACACCACAAGAAGCAGCAACAACAACCTCAGTAAGCAGCAAACCGACGTAGGACAAAGGTAAGAGGAAGATTTCTGAGAACCCAGAGGCTGAGCAAAGCTACAAGTTTAGAGAATATCCTCTTGTTGAGAGAGTAGCTTTGGAAATAGAGGCGAAGAGGAAACAACCCGTAAGGAGAGTAGAACTGAGGAAGAAAGAGAAGCAAAGGTTGTTAGATTCAGAGAGGAAGTTGTAGGAAACAGAGAAGAAGCTGAAAGAAGAGTAGGAGCTAAGAAGGAGAGAGAAGAATACGAAGAATAAATAGGAATAGGAATAGGAAGAAAGGCAAGGTGAAATGATAGAGAAAACTGTACGTATATAGGTTGAGGAGTCAGAGAAGCTAGCAGATGAAGAAGAGGGCAAGAAAGTGCAGGTTTGGGAACTTGCTCAATAGATTGAGTAGATTGTTGAAGAAACAAACATGGAGTTGAAATAGGACCCATAGGACCAAGACACCGTCCTCATGTCGACAACATCTGAGGTCACACCTCAGTCACTGCCACCTCCAGAATTAGAACTAGTCTCGAGTGAGCAAGGAGAGGTTGTTCTCCTTGATGATGATCCAGTGATGGATGTGTATAATATGTCATTTGATGAGTCGCAACAAAGGATTGTAAAAGCACAAATAAATCAACTCCAGGATGATGATGCGTCACCTACACATATAGAGGAAAGGGTGATTTTGTTAGATGTTAGAAGACATCTAATTTATTTTGTCGATGCCTTTAAGGATTATGCATAAGCCACGAGTTCAACTGTCAATTTATTTTTAGCAGAGAATGATCGGATGACAAAGGAATTGCAAGAGGCTAGGCAGAGAACATAATAGTTCGCAAGATCCTCTATGAAAAAGATAAGAAAAATGATACTTTCTGAAGTATCGATTCTTGAGACCATCACGTGGAAACTATATGACAGATTTGTCATCATGCATAAGGTGGTTGTCCATCTATATGGTTTTCAACAACAATGCATGAAGATCGTTCAAACTCTCAAAGATATACACGCTGCTATTACGCATGTACAAGAATGGAAAATGAGGTACAAGGGAGCCCCACTTTACTTACATAAGATAATGAAGCCAAAGGCAAAGCTAGACAAAGCACAAATTCAGATGTTGGTCCGAAACTATGAGTAGCTCCCTCCGCTCATCACTAGCATTGAGGTTTCCTATGCACGGTTATTCAAGAGACTAGATGTCATAGTGAGGACACACATGATCCCTTCAATTGGATCCCTCACTCAAGCCATGAAGAACAACAAAGTCTTTCTAGAGGTCAAAAAGTACATGGAGTATTTGATGCAAGAGGCCACCATCGATGACTTGTAGCTGAGGGAAGAAAACATACATAAGTACATCGGTGGTCCAGCCACACACAGGAAAATGTTGCACATGCTTCAAGATAAGTTGTAAAAAGGTTCCATAACCATATACTCGAAAGCCATGGTGGCAAGAGTCCATTTTGAGAAAGGCATCTCCAAAGAGTACGGGGACACAATAGCGCAGTACCAAGCTTAGTATCAATTCATCACTGAAGACCATCAAGAGGATGTTGTTGCGTTAGTATTTCCCCAAGATTTCGAGTGATGGTTTTTGTCTTGTTAGGCTTACTCAAGCCTATTTTGTCCCACATGGATATATGTGGAAATTGTATTATTATTTATAAACATATTGTAAGTGAAATTCCAAGTGTCATTAGTGGAATTTGAATAGTCACTATGTAATGTAAAGAGTTATTTGTAAAGGATTTGAAGAGTCATGAGGCTAGTCAATGAGTCAAAGGGGAATGCCAAGGGTAACCCCACCCTTTGTTATATATAGAACCTCATAACTCATAGTATAGGCTTTTGGGAGCCAACATTTTGGCTAGGTAGAGAAGGCTTGGAGACCATTGTGACGAGCCTTGTCTTCTCCACAACGTAGAGCAAGTACATCTATTTGGAGGAGCAAGTGGTGTTGACTGTAATGTTCCACTATTGGGGCTAGTGGCTATCAATGGTGTATGTATGGATGGAACTTTCACTTAATAATATAACTGAGCCAACAGGTTTTCATGCATATGTTGTTATTATAGTTGGACTATTCTGGTTTATTTAGCAATGTATGTTATTTAACTTACACATTTGTGTATGAAATATTTTGTATGCAATTGTATCAATCTTGTTGGAGACCTGTTGTTGGATTAACCCATCACTTTGGATTGTGGACTATTTCACTTCCAACTTGTGATGTCATTCCGCTCATGTGTTCCTTTCAAGTTGTGTACTATTACAGGATTCTAAGGGACACACTTCCTTTTCCCATCTGTGTGTTAGAAACCCCATGCATCTCACTTGACTTGCTGCAAGGTCACACACATGCTTCCAAAAAAGTTATCATACTTACCTCTGTGTGCTACTGTAGTCAAAGAACTACTTTACTACCCACTACTGGGAATCCTACTCCAAATGGTCTGAGGTCTAGTGGGGGATTCTTACTGGGGAGATCCCTGGACATGTTGGTAGGTCCAAAACCATCAACACAACCTCAGATTATAGAGATCCTGAAAAAATTGAGTAACAAGGAGAAAGTGAACGTTAGATCTGGAGGAGGTGAGTCTAAAGCCTCTAAGTTAATATGAAAATAATTTTGTGGAATATAAAGGGATTGGGAAAACCCATTAAACCCTAGGTTGTAAAATATCTCATAAGAATGGAAAAACCTCAAGTTTTTTTCTTATAGGAAACTAAGTTAAAAGATGAAGAAATCTTAGTGTTATGTAGATCCTTTTGGAAAACAGTTCGGGGGTTGCTCAAAGTTCCTATGGTGCTTCTGGAGGACTAAGAACATTTTGGTGAGATTCTTCCTTTTGATTAAAAGCCACTACAAAATCAATATTTTAGGTTGTTGTCAAACTTGAAGATAAAAGCACCAAATATTTTTTGTCGTTTAACACTGTTTATGCTATGGTAAACTATAATGAGAAAGGTGAGTTTTGGGATTCCTTAATTAGTTTAAAATAGGAAAGATGATGTATTGATTCTATAGTCAGTGGGGATTTCGACACAATTCTCTTCTCATCATAGAAACATGGAGAAACTATTGCTAGAGACCCATTTTGTGAGAGAATGGAAGTTCTTATCAATGATTGCGTCCTAATGGAATTGGCTCCTAAGAAATGGAAGTATATATGAACAAACAAAATAATTGGTGTAGGTCACATTAAAGCCAGAATGGATAGGCTCCTAATCCATAGTAATTGGTTAGTGAGAGGTGTTAAGTGATTCTTGTCAATTCTAGCATGAGGATATTTTGATCATAAACTTATTGATATTAATATAGATCCCCCTGAGGATCTGGGACCGATCCCATTTCTATTGAATCCTGGGTGGTTACAAACGGAAGAAGTGATAGAAATAAAATTCGAACTTAGTAATCTCTGGTGATTGGATCTTCTGCTTTTGTTTGGGAGTTCAAATTGCAAAAGGTGAATAATTCTCTTCATTCTTGGGCTAAACTCAACTTCAAGCATCTAAATCAAGAAAAGACAGAACTCATTCGACATATTGAGAGTTATCAAGCTCAGATGGAGAATGAAATAGTGACAAAGGGTCATATCGAAACAAAAAAACAATTAAGCAAAAGAATATATATTCTCAATAGGAAAGAAGAGGAATATTTGTGTTTGTCAATAAGTATTTGGTTAAAGGATGGGGATTAGAACACCTCCTTCTTCCACAAAAAAGCCAAGGCGAGGGAGATAAGAAACCGAGTTAAGGAAATCATATTGAAGGGTTGACCAAAGTTATCCTCATTTGATAAAATTAAGCAGGAAGCCTTCAATTTCCTTAGAAATCTATATTCATAGAACAGAGTAAATGATTCGAGTGAGGTGCATTCCTTTATCTCTTCCTTGTCTTCAATAGTTTCTGACTCATAAAATATTTAGTTCATAAGGCCGATTGACGAAGAAGGGGTCATTGAGGTCATTTTGTCTCTTGTCCTGGACAAAGCTCCTAGTGCAGTTGATATTTCCATTAGCTTTCTCAGATTATATTGGGCATTAATAAAGAAATATATTCTTTGTATGTTGAATTTTTCTAGATCGAAAGGGAAACTAGAAGGGAACACGAACTCCTCTTTCCTTACCTTAATTCCAAAAGAAGAAAACCATGTCTACTTCTCTTGCTTTAGACCCATTTCCCTCTGCAATTATGCCTACAATATTTTGGCTAAATCGATTGCCAACAGGTTAACGAGGGATCTTCCAAAAATTACCTCAAATAATTAGGGGGATTCATGAAGCACGAGGAGATTCTTGGTAATGTCATCCTAGTCCAAGAGGTGATTGATTCCATAAAATAATGTGGTGAGCTAGGTATGGTAATAAAATTACATATGATGAAAACTTTTGATAGAGTTCATCATTCCTTTTTTTCTTTGTTCTAGAAAATTTGGGGTTCTGTGAAGAATTCATAAAGTGGATAAGAGCTTGTGTTGGAACTCCATGGATTTCCCCTTTGATAAATAGTCAACCATGCCATTTCTTCCACGCCTCTAGGGTTTTGTGAAAATATTGTCCCCTCTCCCCCTATTATATATTTTGGTGGCAAAATCTCTGAGCATAAATTTGAAGTTTGTTAGGGTCGAAGGGAAGTTCAAATGTTTAAGCATAGCCTAAAACAAAAATGATATTTACCAACCTTAGTTCACTGATGACACCCTCCTCTTGGGGTGTGCATCAAGGAAACTTGTTGTGAGATTCAAACAAATCCTGGAAAAATACCTCAACCTTTGTGGAGGCCTTGCCAACAAATTGAAGAGCCAACTATTTTGTTGGAATGGTTATGTATCGGTCCTCCATGATAATTCCAAGGTTCTAGAATTCCCTCTAGCAGTTGAGTGCAAATACTTCAAATATCTTGGTATTCCAATTTCTCTAGGTACCACAAATTTGGATTGTTAGCTTGATATCCTCAAAAAATTTAAGAAGAAAACATAGACTTGGGGAGATCATTGGCTAACCACTACTAGTTGGGTGATATTGGTAAAATGTGTCCTATCCTCTATTCCTTTATATCTCTGCTTTGGTTTTCTTGCTCCAAAATCTATGATTTTGCAAATGAGTATTATGATAAGAAAGTTTTTATGGAAATTAGTGGGAAAAATGAAAATAAATTTCACTTGGTTCAAAGGAACATGGTCTACCTTCCCAAAAAAAATGGTGGATTAGCTATGAAAGATCCCTTATTCACGAATCTTGCTTTGGGAGTAAAAATTGTTTGGACGCCCATTTCAGACACAATGGAATGGTGGGAAATTACCTTTGTGCAATAACATTTCAATAAAAATCACGTGCTAAGAGCTGAGATAGTGTAGTGGTCTAGCACAGGCTCCTAAATCTTGAAATTTTGTAAGGAAACTTCCCCACTTATTGTTTTTCATCTTAGTTGCCAAGCTGGGAATGGTACTTGTATTAACCTATCAAAGGATAAGTTTTCCTCAAATGGCCCATTCGCAATTCAGGAGGATTTTAGAAATCTAGCTTCATGTATGCAAGAGAAATGACTTTCAAAGTTGAAAGATATTTCTCTATGGGACTAGCAAGGTCATTGGAAATGTTGGTTCATGCTTGAACTCCCTGCTCACCTCAGATCTCAATGTTATAAAATGATTGGTATTTTAAAAGGCCTGACTCCATTTTTCTCCTTGCAAGATCTTCGCTCTTGGACTTTAAGCCCTCATCATAAATATTCAGTCAAGAAGGGATACTCCCATTTAGTAAAGTGGCTGCCTCCTCCTCTGATCTAGGAGGATCTTGTTAGTCCAGCATGAGAGGAGTCTTTAGTAGTTCAAAGTTGAAGTGATCGTCAAATGATCATGGTCAATGAGGTCTTAAACATTATTAGCTTTGCCAGTTTCATCGTCAGCATTCAGTGTCCGGTATCTTTAGCTTCGACAATAATGTTATGGTTGTCTAGTGTTGGTTTTCATGATGATATGGTTTTATACCTGGTTGTCGACATGTAGGCGTCGTCAGTTCTGCCGGGGTTTGGTTTTCAAAGAGGGAACAAGTATCGTCATGTGGGGTTATGTCACATTGTGACAATTTGTTGTACATGGGTTGTAGTATCAAAATCAAAGTGTAACACATTAACCTAAGTACTAGCCATAAAAAGCTAAGGAACAAACCTAATGTAAAACCTAACGCCTAAGAATTTGTGATAAAACCTATGCTAAACCTAATTCTTACACCTAAACCCTAACCTAAAAACCCTCTCAGGCTATTACAAACCATATAAAACACAATACATTGCAAACCATTTAACATTGCAAACCACATAACATTACAAACTGCATTATCCCTAATTGCATTAGAACTGTTATGTACATGTGAGCAGATACAATGATTAACAGTGAGGGTTAGCATCGGAGCATGACCATGCATGGAATTGTATCTAACTATGGTCATGTGAGCAGTGAGGATCTAGCTACTTCGTTGAACAAGCTTTCGGAGGTTGCAATAACCGCAGTGTGTGAACGCGAAACAAAAGACCGTGCAGTTAGCGGAGAATTTACCAGAACCACCAGAGTCCTAACCATGGATTATATCGACTATACACATGTGTTGTTAGTGCCTCCACTTGGTTAGCTAACCGCTAACACTTTCGGGCTAAACTATGTTGCAATTCGGTTTTATGTGTTTTATTTTTGGTTTGAATGTTGTTGTTTAATACACTTAAGACCTAATAATCATGAATTGATAACCATAAACCCTAATTTAACCCTAAAGAGCAGCTAGCTCATTCCTAAACTTGGCATGAAGGAGTTCGAATTCATTTTCATGGTTATCAAGCAAGTTTGGTTCTTTGAAGAAAGAGGGAGAGTGGTTTTGAGTTTTGTATGTAGATTCTAGAGGATATACACTGTTTTTCTTTCAGTGTAATAGGAGCATCCAGAGTCAAAATTGGGAATTGTGACAGGCATTGGAAAGATAACTTAGAGAGATTTCTTGTGACAGTGACTAGAAGTGCCTGCATGCACAATCAGTCTAGTTATTTTTCTATGTAATTGAACTCCTCGGATTCAATCTTAATAAAGCGGATGCCCATCTTGAAAGCGGATCCGGAGACATAGTCCATCAGGGATGAACTCTGTAATCAATCTTGTTGTCTGGTATCGCTTTGTTTTGGCTGCATTTCACTTCTATTAACATCTTGCTTATGTTTCGCATTTGTCGTAAAGTACTTCCTCTCAAACAGTTCTCATGGTTAAATAAATTTAAGTTAACATTTAGTTCACTGTTGGCATTAATAAATTCTACTTCAGTTTAACATATGATCATTTCAGATCATATAATTTTGTATCAGAGCAGGTTGCGTTTGTAGACTTTTTCCAGTGAATGTTAACCAGGTCAAAGTCACAATGTGGAGAAGGAATCCTTAAGGAGATTGATCCAAAGATTGGAAAGCGAAGAGTCGCTCATAAGTCGACCATGACAGGATCTGATGTAGGTGAAACTCTAGAAACTAAGATGAGCGAGGAACATTTTCAACAAGCATTCTTGAGTATGCAACAAATGTTGGGAGAACTATACGAAGATAAGAAGGCGGGAGATGCAAATTCTTCTTCAAAGACATTAAAGAAGGACAAAGGTAAAGGCAAGGCTGATAAGCCTCCTTCACCTCCATCATCTCCATCATCATCATCTTCTTCTTCTTCCTCCAGTTCAAAATATGAAATAGAAAAGAAACCTATGAAAACATCTCTTTTGAAACTTGATGTAAAATTTGAGTTACCTATTTATGATGGCGAAATGAATCCTGAAAAGTTAGATAACTGGATTAAGCAGTGAGAAGTGTATTATCATATTCAGAACATTTCTGATGATAAAACGAAAATTCAATTAGCTACACTTAGAATGGGGGGAACAACTTTAATCTGGTGGGAAAGTAAAACTCAGATAGATGTAAAGTGAAAAGGTAAGTCATCTCTTCATAGTCTAAGTTTTTAAAAGCCCTTAGGAAACAATTCTATCCTTTATGATACATGCAAAAAGTTGTTATTGATTGGAAACATTTGAGGCAAGGTAAAGGGCAGAGTGTTCAAGAGTTTACTAAGGAGTTTAGAAAGAAAGCATTGGTGCTTGGTATTTCATTGGATACACGTGAAACTTTATTAAAATACATTGGCAGTTTACATTCATATTTGTAGCATACATTATTGATGTTTAATCCTGATGATTTTGATGAAGTGTGTATTCAAGCCATACATTGTGAATTAGGTGGAAGACCATTCAAATTTTCACCGTAATCATCCAAAGAGTTGGAAATCAAGGATTCCAATGACAACAAAGGGAAGGACAATTCGAAGAGAGATAAATCAACAATTGCTCAGAAGGAAAGGCCTACTTGTTCTCATTGCCAGAGAATCAGTCATGATGAATCTAGGTGTTGGAAACTTCATCTCGAACTTAAGCCCAAAAAGTTCCTTAAAGAGAAGGATGAAAAGAAAGCAATTGCAGCAATCCAGCAAGATCTAGGTTCCGATTTAGGTGATGAAAGGATGATAATTGCCATAGTTTTGACAGTTAAAAATTCTGACATTGGTTTAGGTTTGAATACTATTGCATCTTCATCAAACAAAAATCCTTCAAATGAGGATAAAAGAGTTGAATTATTTAACATAAGGATAACTTCCAAGCACAAAATGATATATACAATGTTTGACAGTGGATCATAGGAAAATTTACTATCTGAATATTTAGTTAAGAACTTGGGTTTGGAGACACGGAATCATCCAAGACCTTACCTATTGGGATGGCTAAATAAATCAACTTAGACAAAAGTCACAAAAGAATGTCGATTAAGATTTTCCATTACAACTAATTACATTGATGAAGTGGAATTAGATGTGGTTCCAGTAGACATATGTGGAGTTGTCTTAGGAAGTCCTTATCTTTATGATTGTGATGTAGTATTTTATAGGAGAGAGCATAAATATCACCTTAAGAAAGATGGGGTTGAATTTATTGTCAGGGCACATGAAAGTAAAATTCACTTGAATTTAGTTGTTGCTAATCAGATGAAGCGATTAATAAGTTCGAATAAGAGATTTGTAATCATGTGTGTAAAGGAAAACAATTAGAATCAACATGATGTTTGTTCAAGTTATGAGTCCTAGTTTAAAGATAGTTTGATGAAGAAGGTATAAACTTTTCCATTTCTATTTAAAGAAACCAAAAATCTTACTCATAAGTAGGGAATACAACATGAGTTACAGTTGATGCTTAAATCTCCTTTTCCTAATGTCAAAATGAATCAATTCAGTCCATGTTTGGAAGTTATAAGTTATAGGGATGCAGGTCAGTATTGGGGAAAGTCATTGTTACATTTCTCTTGTATTGTGCCACCATTTCATTTTTCAAATAGTTTGGAAGCCTCTTTTCAAATGGAGAGGAAGCCCATTTGTTTTCATATCAAAGCCTTTTCTAAAGCAGTGTCAAAGTATCCAATACATCTAAGGGAAACTTATGCATCACGAGAAAGTGCTAATCAATGGAAACATCATTTAATGAATGAAGAAATAGTGGTTCAAATAAATCATCCAACATTTCAATACTTTCAAAATCAAACTAAGTTGCAACAGTTTTCACCTTACAGTTTGATGAGTTTATTGCAGCAAGTTCACTTAGTACTCAGGAATAAAGAAAGTATATCAAATCAAGTAGCTGGTATGATGTCAAGAATGTCTTTGAATGCCTCGGTCATTCCGAAATATAGATTGTTAGTACATGCCAATAGTATTGAACAATATCCTGTAGAGACTGTTTGCAAAGATGTTTATGAATCACTAATTCATGGTACTTCGTGGAAATAAGTCAATTTCCATGTTCATAACAAGTTGTTTAACCATCTTCGCAAGTTGTGCATACTGCAGATGGATGGAATAGTTCACAGATTCAAAGGATTCCATGATCAACATCATCAAGGTCATCAATTTCAAGTGGTTGATCGAATGTATTGGTACATCATTAGGACAAAATGGAGAGTAAGGGAGCTCTACCCTCATCTACTATTTGTCTAGTCAAAACTTTTATGGTCCAAAAGCATTCAAGTGGAGAGGATTGATCCAGGACTATCTTGTCAGTCCAACATGAGTGGAGTCTTCAGTAGTTCAAAGTCGAAGTGATTGTCAAATGATCATGGTTAATGAGTTCCTGAACTTTATCAACTTCGCCAGTTTCATCGTCAAAATTCAATGTCTGGTATCTTCAAATTTAACAGTAATGTTATGGTTGTCCAGTGTTGGTTTTCATGATATGGTTCTATACCTAGCTTTCGACATGTGGGTGTTGTCAGTTCTGCCGGGGTTTTGTTGTCAAAGAGGGAACATGTATCGTCATGTGGGTTATGTCACATTGTGATAATTTGTTGTACATGGGTTGTAGTATCAAAATAAAAGTGGTGTAACACATTAACCTAAGTACTAGCCTTAAAAAGCTAAGGAAAAACCCTAATGTAAAACCTAACACCTAAGACTTTGTGATAAAACCTATGCTAAACCTAAGTCTTACACCTAAATCCTAACCTAAAAACCCTCTCAAGCCATTACAAACCATATAAAACACGATACATTAAAAACCACATAACATTACAAACTGCATTATCCCTAATCGCATCGGAACCGTGATGTACATGTGAGCGGATACAATGATTAACTGTCAGGGTTAGCATCAGAGCCTGACCATGCGGGGAATTGTATCTAATCATGTCATGTCGGCAGTGAGGAGCTAGCTGCTACAGTGAATAGGCTGTCAGAGCTTGCAATAACTGTAGCGTGTGGATGCATAACAGAAGACCGCGTAATCAGTGGGGCAGTTACCAGAACCATTAGAGCCCTAATTATGGATTATATCAATTATACACATGCATTGTCAGTGCCTCTGCCTGGTTAGCTAACTGCTAACAGTTTCAGGCTAAACTAAGTTTCAATTGGGTTTTTTGTGTGTTATTTTTGGTTCGAATGTCATTGTTTAATACACTTAAGACCTAATAAACATGAACTGATAACCATAAAAACCCTAATTTAACCCTAAAGGGAAAATAGTTTATTCCTAAACTCAACATGAAGGAGTTCGAATGCATTTGCAGGGTTATAATGGTAGTTTGGTTCTTTGAAGAAAGAGGGAGAGTGGTTTTGAGTTTTGTAAGCAAATTCTGGAGGATATAGGCTATTTTGTTTTCCAGTGTAACAAGAGCATTTGGAGTTAGAATTGGGAACTATGATAGGTGTTGGAAAGCTAATTCAAAGAGATTTCTTGTGATAGTGACCAGAAGTGCCTTCATGCACAATCAGTCTGGTTAATTTTAGGTGTAATCGACCTCTTCAGATTCAATGCCCATATTGAAAGCGGACCCAGAGACGTAGTCCATCAGGGAGAACTTCGTAATCAATCTTGTTGTCTGGTATCATTGTGTTTTTGCTGCATTTCACTTCTGTTTACATGTTGCTTTTGTTTCTTATATTTTGTAGTCTTTCCTCTCAAACAGTTCTCATGGTTAAATAACTTTAAGTTAACATTCCGTTCATTGTTGGCATTAATAAATTCTACTTCAGTTTAACATATGATCATTTTAGATCATCCTCCCTCATGTAGCTTGTGGTCTAAAATTTGGAGTAAAGATGAAATTATGAAAATTAACACATTTTGTTGTTCTCTCGTGCTTCAAAAAATCATCACTTTTGAAAATCTAAGGAAAAGAAATATCCATGACCCATATAGATGCTTTTTATGCTTCAGCTCCAAGGAATCCTTTCCTCATATATTTTAGCTTTTCCCTTTCTCCTTGGAGGCTTGGAGTTTAGCATTAATTCTAGTCACTTTCATTGGATCTATTTAGGGCTCCTAGGAGGACATGTTTGAAAAGTGGAAATATCACTATGCTTGGATTAAAAAATCCTCCTCCTTATCAATTCATTTCTAGACAACCCTCCCCAAATTTTTGTGTTGGTCCATTTGGATTGCGAGGAACAAATCCATTTTCAAGAACAGATTTTTAGCTCCTCAGATGGTTGTGTCTAAAGAACCCTCATTGCTTTTTAAAGCAATATATGTTAGAGGTTATAGTGTAAAATAAATCTAGGAATTGAACAAAGAAGAACGTGACTAGATTAAGCTTGAAAGAAAGTTTTCACCTTCCTACAAATTCATGGTCAAGCCATATAAGTATTTCTTTCCTTGTATTAGGCTCAGTTAGCCAAAATTTCTCAAGTGGAGAAAGGAGAAATCTCAGTTCTCTCTCTCTCTTTTTTTTTTTTTTTTAATTTTTAATTTTTTATTTATGGGGCTTCTAGAGGCAATTTGGGGGAGGTGGCAGCAGAAGGGGTTTTTTATAGCTCTGAAGGAAAAATAGTGATGCAATTTTCCTAGGGCCTAGGTATAATGACAAATAATATGGCAGAATATCTTGCATTATGGAAAGGTTTGGAGGTGGCCGTAGAAAATACAATTTCAAGCCTGGTAGTTTTTGGATATTCAATGCTTGTCATTCGCCAAATGACAAAGGCCTCGGATGCAATATGTCCATATTCCCCTCCCATGAATCAAAGGGTTCTTATTTCTACCCCTTAGTTTGAAAAAATGGAATTCTACATATACTTAGACATCTAAATTCAACAGCTGATATTTTAGTCAAAAAAGGTTCTACTATGGAGCAAAGCAGCCTTGAAGTGGAAAATAGTTTCAACGTCTCTCCAATTCCTTAATGAATATCAAAATTTTAAATTTTAGTCAGATTGATGGGGGCATTTCTCTTCTCCATTATTATGTCTTAATGAGCTCTTAAAATTTCAATCATTGGGTATATTACTCACACAAACTTTGGGATATTTATGAAATTTATACGTGGCCAACTACCTAGTTGAAATACCCTTTCAAGGTGGCTTGTTCTCAGTAGAGAATGGGTTTTGGGTTTCGATGAGTTGTCCCTTTTAGACCACGCATATTCATGCTCCCTCTCTAGTTCCTTAATTGGGCTAACAAGTGGCAAGTATCTTCATTTGATCTATGGTATGTAATGGAAAATTCTTCTTCCCTGTCAGACAATGTTGACGTCATCCTTGTGCTTGATAGGATTTTGGATAATTCTCAGGCTCTGTCAGTTTTCATTAAAAATATCAAAGATATGGTCGAAATGCAAATGAATTCTCTAAGTGGTTTCATCATTAGGAATAAATGGAACAAGCAGTTAATAGTCTCAATGAAGAAGTGCACGATCTTAGTGCTCATATGTCTATAATGGAAGTCTCAAGAGAAGCATGCAATCAACTTTGGGTGATGAAGGTCCCGAGGCCCCTACTAGAAGGAAAAGAACTCTCCATCTTAGAGGAAATGGTGTTAACGGAAATAACCTTTGCCGAGTTTGAGGAAATGAGGCTTTCGGTAACATCCTTTGCATATATGTTTTCCAATGCCAGTTATATAAATTTTTCTTGATACTCATAATTTTATGTATAGTTTAAAATGTTAATGGTTTTAGTTTAAGTTGGAACAACAACCTCGGAGCTTGCAACCTTCTTGAATAGTCTTTTTTCATCAAGAATTTTGTATCAGAAATGCTATGTAAGGGTTATGGTCCCTAATACAGGTTTATTAATGTGAAAAATCTTACCCATTATGTTAAAAAGAAATAAATTAACAATTATATTATTGCTAAGTTGGATAATTGATTGAGACTATATACTCATCTTAAAACATAAGAATATATTGATGTCTAAAAAAATAAAAAAATAAACAAAGATTTGAAAATGATACCTAGGGATATTGATGTGATTTGGGAAATGGCAGATATGAATTATTGAAACTATATAATATGGAATCATGTTGGTTTTTTATGCATATTTGAAGATTATTTGGTTTACTTTTCTTTGGAGGACATTGTCTCTTGAAGAAGGGTAGATTGGTAATGCAAGGACAACTATGGAAATTAGGACAAGGCCATTAAATGTGAAGAATGTACAATCACATAAAATGATCAACTAGCCAAGGTAACTTGATGAAGGAAAGAATACACTAGCTATTCAAGAAAGATGTGGAGAAATCATAAGTGATCATATCGGGAGAACATCTATACAATTCACTAAAGGTACACATCAAATGAATTAAAAAAAGAAAGGAGTATATGTTAAGATAGCATGCAACTACCCTATATGGATAGTAAACCTATTATTAGAATGAGACGATGGAAAAAATAAGTATAAATGGGCAATACTTTTAAGAAAGGAAGAAAAGTTTCTAAATTTAATCTCCAACGTTAGCAATATTTATTTGATAAAGTTATGTATGGAGGAAGGGGAAAAGAGGAACTTGCACAATTTCTAATGATGATGATGAATGGTAGCCTTGTAACCAAATCCAACTTAGAAGGAGGAGATAAATATAAAAGAGTTATAGATGGGCACTCTAAGTGAGCGAGTAGAGGTTTTACAAACCAATATATGAAATCAACAAGAAGCAACAATATATCCTAGAACATGATGGAAGATTTTGGATTTAGAAAATGATCATGATGAAATAAATTAGTATGATGGTGGTATCTTGTGAATAAATAACCTTATGGAAAGTGGTTTCAGAATTATACTAGTATATTAACATGATAAGGATCAATACAATGACTATCATAAAGAAAATATTACTAATCAACCAATGAAGATAAGGGCATGGGTAATTTTTAAGGAACTATGGAAAGTATGGTGACATTAGATTAAATAGGTAATAAACCCATTAGAACTAGTAGCATGGCATTGAAGAAGATAAAACAAAAATTATGATAATTTCATAAGCATGCAAAAATAATAATAAGAATAAGAAGAAGGGAAACACCCTAACATAAATAATTGTCAAGTGATAATTATAGTAAACAAGGTGCCAAATTTGAATCACAACAAACTAGAATTTTTAGGATTAGAGAAGTTGGCTAAGGCTCAAAAGACTCCTTGAGGTGTACACATAATGGATAGCATTAAAGTGCCAGGGGAATTGTGCAAATGTAACAATCTTAGACCAAATTCAGGTAACAATAGTGAAGGGGAAGAATTCATAGTCCATCAAGAAGAATGGTACATTGATGATAAAAGAGATCAAGTGGTATTGAGTTGAAAACATAATGAGCTTAAGCGCCCCATTAAGCATTATAAATCACATAAGAGAAAACAATGATAGGGCACTTGCCTTAATATATTATTGTTCTAGAAGCAATTTATTGATGTATTATTGCGTCAAGAGGCGCATTGTACAGCCCAGTATGAGGGCTATATGTGATTTTGTTCGTGTTCAAAATGGAGTTGACACGTGTCCATATTAAAATAAAATAAAATGTTCTTTGAATAGAAAAATAATGTGAGCTATAATAAAAAACAAAAATTTAAAAAGAAATAAAGTAATTATAAGTAAACAAATATTTATTTGAACATATATATTCATTAATTTATTGGGAATCAACTTTACATATATCTATATATGAAAATAAAATGTTAGAATAAAATATGTTAATATGGTATATAATAAAGTATTTAGTGAAAAAAAGTAGTTGAAAGTAAAAAGAAAATCAATAAATTCCTAATAGGAATAATAAGAGGGAGATGAGTAATTCATTCAATTCTTAATCTAAAATTAACATGTAACTTCAAAAATATTCATAACAATAAAAAATTTCAATATGAGTTATCAATAAAGTATTTTAATATGCATAATTAAGTAATATTGATGTATACTTAAAAAAATATTAATAACAAAAAAAACTATTTTAATATGGACAATGTAGTCCAATATAGATAAAATGTCTCAATTCACATGTTATGTAAAATATTTTAATGTCAACTATCTATATATTATATAATGTTTTAAAAAGAGTATGTATATATCCTATAAATCAATTGAAAAAAATCAAGTTTTTATTGTTAAAATGCTCGAAGTAGTTTCACTATTTTACATTTTGGACTTTTTTTATGTATTTATTTTTTGTCAATTTTCCTTGAAATCCAACAAATATTTTTGGGACTTATAAGTTTAAGTTATATACTCTATATAACATTCAAAAATATGATTTAAACAATGAAAAATTACACATTATATATATAAAGAGAGAACCACTACAAATTCATTAGGATCTATCAGGGGATAAAAGGGATCCTTTTTATTTCATACTCTAAAAGAAGTTTACACATGAATAAATTTGATCCCTCTCGACGCATGCAAGATCCGTGCTTAAAATGGATGTATATTGGTTATTCTAAGAGAAAGAAGCTTTGTCAAAGTGAGTGTACTTCCAAATATCCTTCCATTTGTATGTATTATTATATTATATATATATATATTATATATATATATATATATATATATTATAATATATTATATAATATCTTTTATCTATTATTGGAAGTTTTTATTTTGGAATACCATAGTATGAGAGGAATAATATAAGGATATAATAAGTACAATAGATTATGGAGGTGCCTTTAATTGGAATAAACTTAGAGTCCATAGTAAAATTGATCAATAGGAGGAACATATGTTTTTTGCGTTATGGTTGTTTGAGTAAACTTGACCAAGTTATCGATGGTTTTAGGCTCAAGGTATATGAGCAGCCATGGTTTTGCACATGGTATTTGTGTATGATGTGGCGTGTTTATAGGCCAAAAAACCTCCATGATTATTTATCCTGCTGGGAAATGGGATCAAGCAATGATGTCTTTAAACACCACCACTTCTCTCGGTGCTCTGTGATCCCAACGTTTGGTATCATAGCCAAAATGGGAAATATCAAAGTGTTTTGAAACGTATATATCAAGAATAGTGTGTTAATAACCAATGGATAAGAAAAGGTGGAAACATGCCACTGCCACAAAGGGCGTTCAAGTAAGGATTCCTTGAGTGAGCTGAAATAGTAGTAGAGAAATGTTAGGTGAGGGCCATGTGGGACGTGGTAAAGTCTTGGTCAACATTGTACCTTGTGATGGAGAGGCAACAAAGTAAGGAGGAGTTGTGGATCGACAATTTTAAAGATGGCCCAAAGGAAGAAAATGAGGTGTGCAAGGAATAAATGAAGCTGCCATTCAGTATGCGACATATGTAAAAGATTTGAATTGAAAATTGTTGTGGTTAATGTTGAAGCTCCACTGGATCCATTAAAGAGAAGCACAATAAATGATTAAGTTATAGCAACTTGTGAGGTTCTAGCATTCGTGGCGCAGAGGCGGAGGCAAAACACATGTTATCACCAAAAAATTGATCATCTAGCCTAATTTACTAGATGGATCGAAGTACACCATGTATAGCCAATTTTAGCATAGTAAAATTGCTTTTACTGTGAGAAATTGCTTAATAAACCACCTTTGTTAAGTAATTTATAATTAAACCCATGAAGAATAATTAAATAAATCACTATTTATTTTATTTTCTTCTAGGAATAATTAATTAATCACTAATTAATTATTATTACTTGTCAAGTTTGACTAAATCCCTTAGGAATAATTAAATAAATAAATAATTGTTTATTATTCCTTCCATATTTCGTGAGATGATAAATAAATCATTTATTTATGTATTGTTTCTAAATAAAAGTTTAAACACTTTTCCCTCCTAACCAAAAATAATAAAATATTCCAAGTGGTTATTTCAAGAATGGAGTTAATAATATTTTATTACTATTCATTACTTGAAGATAACTCAATATTTTGTTATAAATAGAATGGTTTTCCATTCATTATTCACTTTTGATTATTTCCACTGTTTCATTCGTTGTTGTAACTCTGACTATTTTCATTGTCGCACACCACTTTTCTTGCATTTGAGTTCCCATTGAGCTCAAACATTTTATTTGTTGGGTTTACACATTATAGAAAAGAGAGAATCTACACAAGATGAAGTTGTTTGCGGATAGCAAGAACCCATCCCATAGAGGGGGACTGGTAACATTTATTTGTTCCCTTCACAGGTGTTATAGTAAAATCTATTCTTTGTATATCTTGTTTCCATTGGATGATTTGATTTATTACTATTTATTTTTGTTGTTTAACTATGATTGTGGCATAGACCAAGACTTTGGTAGGTTTTGTTTCTATCAGTTGATGCAGATTTACAATGTTTAGCAGCCATTTATATTGTTGAGACTGTTTGTCATCCACAATCTTAAATGGGTTCTTTTCCTACACCTTTGAGAAGAAAACACTACAACAAAATTGGCGACTCCGTTGGGTTTTTTACGTTAGATCTAGAACACCTGGGTGACCTTTAGTTTTCAACTTAGGGTTTCTTCTTTTTCAGTATCTTAATGTTGTTTACTAGCTTTTTAACCCTAGATTTGTCAAATTTTTGACTTCTGCAGGTTTTCTGGTCTTTTCTGCAGGTCATAGGATCCAGCCACGATAGAGACGACAACTTTTTTCGAGATTTTCCGATTGGGAATCAAGGATCAGAAATCACACTTATCTGACCAAAAAGTATGATTTGGAGTCCAGAGCACACATTTCAGCCCAAAAAGTGTGACCCCCCTTGAAAACAGGTAAGTACCTGCAATTTTTAGGGTTTCCTGGTTTTTATCAGATTCGTTTTTGAGTTTTTCCAAGATTTGTCTCCTGAGTTGTTTGACCTTTGCCTCATCCTTCTTAGGCCTTTATCTACTCTGATTTACTCGTCGAAGTGGAATTTAGCCCCTTAGGGCTTCTAGTACGCTTCTACCTTTATAGGAGGAGTTTAGCTAAGTAAGAAGTCTGAGTTTCTGCAACACTTTCAGCCATATTTTCCAGATCTGTACCCTTTTGTTCTAGATCTCCAAAAATAGATTGTTTCCATCCATAGTTTAATATTAAATCTTGTTTGGTCATTGGCCTTAGGGTCCCATCGGTTGCCCTAGGTTTTCCACCCATCTCCCTATATTTTTGCAGCGATCTTCCTCTTTGGTTGTCCTATGTAGTTGCACCACTTTCCACCAGCCTAGTGTCATTTGATCCTAGTCACACTAAAAATTAGATCTCTTGACCTTTTTTGTTTGTTTTTCAGTCAATTTCACCACCAACCAGCACAATGTTTGCAAACCCAGTTTGGGTGGGGTTTAGTTAATTGTTTTGCTGTTCATTTTCTGTTATTAATTTTAGTTTATTTTCGGCAAGCTTTTTCTTTTTTCAAGCACGATTTGGGCTTAATCAATAAACACACTTGCACACACACGCACAACTTAAGCGATGGGCCCTTGGTTTACACTGCGAAGCCAAGACTTAACATAATAAATTTATCTCCCCTCACTGAGACAAAGGCATATTATTAATCTCCCTTCACCATTTAAGTGTCATGTTTTGTCTTACCACCATTGCACCACCAAGGCGTTTGTCGCGGAGACTCCTAGGCATTCATCCCCATTTTCTGCTTGGGCATATTACTCCTCCCCACAGGGTTCAAGTTCATACTCCCCTGAGTCCCCATACTGACTATTCTCCTGGTTCATCTGATTCCGAGCCTCCTTCACCGCATATCGTCACCATGTCTAGACCCACAACTTGTGCAGGAACCCAACCTAGTGTTGGTTCTAGTTCTACCCCGGTGGTCACATCTAGCGGAACAGTCTTAAGAATTGTTCTAACAACCCCCATGCTCCCTTTTATGGCTGGGTTAAGTCTCCTGGCTTTTATCTAGTTGATAAATGACCCTAGACACCATGATGCTGGTTGGTCTGCTATGCCGACTAAGCTTCCCTCAGACATCCCAAAGTTTCAGGGTAATTCAGGAGAGGAACCTACCAATCATGTCTGTGCCTTCCACATGTGGTGTTCATCTAACTCCATTACTGATGATTCCATTCGTCTTTGGTTGTTCCAACACAAGGTCACTGGAGAGGTTGCAAAATGGTATGTATACCAGCACACCACATCACATTCCATTTTCACGATGCTTTCTAAAGTGTTCCTCTTATATTTCAAGTTACCTCTCTGGTATGACACTAGTACGAAGCTGTTGACCTCATTCCCTCAGTCCTTTGCCACTCGCCTTTCTGATCATGTTTAGGGATGGTGTAGAAGGAGGAGCACATGTTGTGCCCCGCCCTTCGAAGACCATGTCTACCTAGATTGGTTTCTTAGGAGCCTTTTATCACCCATTAGAAAAGATGTCACATCCCATTTTCCTCAAACAAAGGAAGAATCTCTCCAAACCGCTCTGGGATATGACCTGATTTATGCGCAATATGGTTATGTCTATACCATCATTCTAGACATCCCTTGTCCTGGAGGTGCCAATGCACCGGGGGCATATGACACTGGCAACGGTATTGTTAGAACCCTTTCACACCCTTCGCCATATACTCAGCAAAGTTATGGCTATCCGCAGGGGGCACTAGTTCCTCCAACACTTATGCCCTCTTGCTAGCAACATGTTTTCAGGGCCCCAACTTGTTTAGCACACCGTTGCTCCTCCTTATGCACAATCAAGCACTATAGCCCCTCAAGCATAGGTGCCGTAGCCTCCCATGCATCCTCAACCCCAAAAGCCACCTCCCCCTCAAGGTTAAGTGTTTGCACAACAGAGTGCGACCAATCCCCAAAATTCAAAGAAAAAGATTAAGGGGAAAGGTATCAAGGGTAACGAGGTTAATCAAGGTAATAAACCTAGTGAACCCTAGGGGAACCAACCTGACACTAACATCCAGTAACAGGGCAGCCATCCCAAGCAGAACAAGGCTATTCATATGAACAAGCCTTTTGCATGTTGTGGTGTACATGGCCATCATACACATGAGTGTCCTCTCTTACCCCAGATGTGACAAATGTGGGAAGCTCAAGCAACTTCTAGAGGTAAACAATCACCTCAGAATCCCACGCCATCGCAACGATAGTGCTTACAAATCCTTTCCCTTAGTAAGTTTTTGTTGCTGCTCAATCTCAGCCAGGTGAAGCAGCCCATCCCCCTCAACCTTTTGGTCCTAGTGACTACCAGATCCTCATGATGAATTTTGATGAGGTTAATCCCTCCAATATCAGCCTGTAAACTCGATTGCATCAATATGACAAGCCATCGACTTCATCCATCACTGAGGCCAAAACCAAAGCATATACTGAGCCTCTTACAACACCAAATGGTCTGCTACAGATCCCTCAACCTAAAATTGAGGCAATTCCTAAGATCCCAAAGGGACCATTACACTGTAACGTGAATTCTAACTGAGCTATTCATACATATAGTATAGTAGATGACTTGGCCCAATCACTTGCTGCCATGTCGATGCTAGAAGTACTCCAGTCGTTCCCATATAAAAAGAAAACTCTACTAACTTCTTTGGGTGCAGTAGATCCTTCTGACAATCGTTTGATTGTCTTCCCAATTGATACATCAGAACATCCCCCACGACCTTTATTTGTTTCTTTCCAGAGACCAGTTTGAGTCCATAATGCTATCATCTCCCTATGCATTATTGATGAAGGTGCTTCCACCTGTGTGATTTCCACTATTGTTTGGAAACAAATTAAGTCACTTGAGCTGTCCCCATTCACCATCACTTTTCGTGCTTGGGACAAACACTCCTCCCAGTGTCTTGGCATGTACTGCAGTTGTCGAGTGACACTTGCGGGCAAGGCTGTCCATGTAGACATCGAGTTTATCGATGCCCCTTTAGATTACAACATTCTCTTGGGGCGTAGTTACATATATACCATGTCAGCTGTCAAATCTACAGTTTTTCACAAGATGTGCTTTCCCCGTGAAGGGAAGATCATTACCATCGATCAGTTGACTTACTTTGAGTCGACATCTATGACCTCCCCCGAGTCCATTATCTCGTCAATGTCAGATAAACAGTCTTTAACTCCTCCTGCTGGTGTTTCACCTGGAGTCGACAAATATTCCTCATTGTTGGGTTCTTTCCCTGGTCCTCCCCTTCTCATCTTAGAGCCTAACTCTTTGAGTGTTTGCATGTTACAACTATCATGGGCTACTCTCAAGTAGTCTAGTACACATGATCCACAACTAGCTCCTCAAAACCTTGTGGTTACCAACCGAGTCGAGCTATCTAGATCCACCCCCCAGGACCTCTTCCATTTATGGGTTCCTCTCCTATGTTCCCACCAGGCACTGTTCTTCCAGGTCTCAACCATCCAGGATTTGTTTCATCCGGACATTACCCTGTAGGCCAAATGCCATTCTTATTTCCCCCACCGACAATTTGTTTTCCCTGTCATGGCTTCGCTGGATCTTCCTAACATGACTTTGGGGATTCTAGTATGGTAAATTGATCCCCCTACAATCATTCCACGTGATTAGCTAAAACCTTATCATTCTTTGACCTCGGTTCAATCGGTCCCTACGACCCCTGTCACTGCTTCAGTTCCATCACAACGTCAACAGGAACCCATTCTTGTTGCGAAAGCATCTGGACAGGGGGGAAAAGCTAAGAGGAAAGAACCTAAGGACAAGGCTCCCCAAGCTCCTCCAGTTCCCAAGGACCCAAAGCCGTCACCAAAAAATTAATCATCTAGTACACCATGTAAAGTACACCATGCCATGATGGATCAAAGTACACCATGTAAAGCCAATTTTACCATAGTAAAATTGCTTTGACTGTGAGAAATTTCTTATGTTATGTAATTTATAATTAAACCCATGAAGAATAATTAAATAAATCACTATTTATTTGATTTTCTTCTAGGAATAATTAATTAAACCATTAATTAATTAATATTCCTTGTCATATTTGACCCAATTATGAAAAATAAATAGATAAATCATTAATTATCTTATTTTTCTCTAGGAATAATTAAATAATCACTATTTAATTATTATTCCTTGTCAAGTTTGACTAAATCCCTTAGGAATAATTAAATAAATCATTATTTGTTTATTATTCCTTAACCATATTTCTTGATATGATAAATAAATAATTTATTTATTTATTATTTCTAAATAAAAGTTTAAATACTTTTCCCTCCTAACCAAAAATAATAAAATATTCCAAGTGGTTATTTCAAGAATGGGGTTAATAATATTTTATTATTGTTCATTATTCGACGATAACTCAATATTTTGTTATGAATAGAAGGGTTTTCCTTTCATTATTCACTTTTGATTATTTCCATTATTGCACTCACTACTGTAACTCTGATTTTTTCATTGTCGCACACCACTTTTCTTCCATTTGAGTTCCCATTGAGCTCAAACATTTTATTTGATGGGTTTACACATTATAGAGGAGAAAGACTCTACACAAGTTGAAGATTAGTTTGAGGATAGCCAAGAACCCATCCCATAGAGGGTGACTGGTAACATTTATTTGTTCCCTTCATAGGTGTTATAATGAAATCTATTCTTTGTATATTTGGTTTCCATTGGATGACTGGAGTTATTATTGTTTCTTTTTGTTGTTTAACTATGATTTGGTATAGGTTAGGACTTTGGCAGGTTTTGTTTCTATCAGTTGTTGCAGATCTACAATGTTTAGCAACCATTTATATTTTTGAGACTGTTTGTCATCCATAGTCTTAAGTGGGTTCTTTTTGTACATCTTTCAGAAGAAAACACTACAACAACACGCACAATTGAGTTGAATTAAGTAAGCAGAATGATAGTAGAGGGGTCAAATGAGATTGTTGAGTGAAAAATAGATTCCAAAGACATGATGTAGTAGAAAGAAGCTATGGATTCTCTCACTGATCTTGTTGAATATAGGTATCTTTACTCCATGAGAGTTCCCTAGGGAATGACATCAATAATGTCATCAACAGCGGCATGTTAGAGCGCAACGAGGGCTCTCGGGTTTGAGATGATAGATGAACAAATAAAGAAAATGATTGTTTGCATTGATAAATATGGCAATGGATCCTACTACTGGAGTCCTAAGTAGGAAGCCCCAATTCATGTCACATGACGGTTATGTGGGTTGTTAGAAGAAGAAGAGAGGGAAAAATCCTAAGGTAAAAGTGCCAAAATTTGAGGTTTTTCAATTCAAATGGAGTAGAACTAGTCGAGGACTTTGTTGAAAAATGCACCACAGATATTGTGCATGGTCAACAGAGATTACAAGAAGTATAGCTCATTAAAGGGGTGCAAGTTGTGCTAATAATGAGATTACGTGGATCAAGAAATGTTTAAAAGCTAGGATTAAGTAAGATATAGTGAAAGAGAGAGGTGGTATGGACACAAAAAAATCAGAGATGGAGTCAATAGTGTTGAAGGTTAATAAAGGAGCCAACGTGTAATGTGTGAGCACCCTAAGGGTTTTAGTCCAAGAAATTTCCATAGGAAGTTGTAAGACCTTATGTTCAAGAAGACATGTTGCGCAGGAGAACACATAGTTGCAAGGCCTTAAGATTTTTCTCATGGATACATGCATTGCAGTGACACACGGACTCATAAAGTTGTGGAGTGGACCACTTGGAGAGGTACCAGGGTGGTAAGTGAACTTGTATCTTGGATTGAGGGAGGGAATGTGAGATATCAAGTGTGAGATGGTTAATGATTGGGACCAAGTCAATCTCTTAGAGTCAAGATTAAAGAGGGGTTGTTAGGGTTGTTCGAGTAAACTTGACTTGGTCAAGTTATCAATGGTTTCAGGCTCAAGGTATACGAGCACCCATGGTTTTGCCCATGGTATTTGTCTATTATGTAGCCTATTTATAGGCCAAAAGGCTCCATGATTATTTATCTTCCTAGCTAGTTGGATCAAGCAATGATGTCTTTAAACACCACCACTTCTCTCACTGTGTTGTGATCCTAACATTTTACATGTTAATATGAGCCTCTCTTATGAGGAGCAATGTTGCCAACTTAGCAAGAAATTTATAGAGTTATCATTTTTTTGGAGGTTGCATCAACTCATTATTTCATGCTAATTTTGAAAAGTAGTGATGCAACATAGCCCTTTTTTCACTTCAAGATTAAAATTCTAACATTTTTCAACCATAACATTAAAAATCAAATATCATGATTACGAAAGACATGAGAAACCATACTCAAATGCAAGTGGTGATGCAATATCATGATTGGGAAAAACATGAAAAAAGACATTGATACAAGAGTGATAATGCAACATCACCCCTTTTTTTAAGGTTACGATTTAGATTTTCAACTATTGCATTAAAGACCGAATATCATGATTACAAAAAACGTTAAAAACTAGTACTTAAAGTTTGTCTACCTTCCTTTTTTTTAATGCTTGTTTTTTAAGTATTTTTCAAATTTGTCTAACTTTTATTTTATTTTATTTTTTAGGTTTAATTTACCAATTAATTGACGTTATGGCCTTGACCATTAATACCAACAAAAATTAAACAATAAAATTGACCAGAAATCTAAAAGTTACATGACATATATAATATTTAATTATTCTTTTAAAAAAAATTACATTATAAGAAAACTAAGGAAATTCTCTCTCTCTCTCTCTCTCTCTCTCCTCTTCTCTCTCTCTCTCTCTCTCTCTCTCTCTCTCTCTATATATATATATATATATCTAAATCACATTTTTTTGCAAGCTTGGTGGGACTAAATCTTCATCATGTGCAATATATGGGGAATTAAACCGATGACTTCACATCAAGGAGTGCCTTAATAGAGCACCCGATCATTGTCTATCCAAGACCTTATGAACAAAATCACCTTTTTATTTTAAAAAGAATGAAAATGCTGAATTTTTTGGGATTTGTTTTTTCTCTAAAGAAAAAGGCATTATAATTAAAACAAATTAATTTTAAAAATTCAAAAAATACTTAAAAAACTTTTTAAAATAAAATAATAACTAAAAAAACTAAACACGAATAAATATTTTCTAAAAAATAAAATAAAAAAAAAAAATAATTAAAAAAACCATTGATTTTTTGTAAAATAATAAATTAAAACTAAATTCTATTTCTTTTATTTTTATTTTAATTATAAAATAAATTAAAAAAATAACTTAAAAACACCAAAAATCAAAGACCAAACAACACACAACATAAAAGAAATAAATAAATAATAAAAAACAATATAAAAAAATGAGTCAATAATAATAATAATAACAACAACAACAACAACAACAACAACAACAACAAAAACATATTAATTTAATTCAAAAGAAAACAAAACAAAATGAAAATTGTGTTATATGGAGAGGGGAGGATCCTCCCTCTATTCTTATTGATTGACTATGTTTTCATTTTTTTTCTCCCTTTTTTTCATCATTTTGTTCAATTATATATATATATATCGTGGTTATATTCGTTCATAAAAAAGGGATTACATAGGTATCAAAATGCAAGTAGTCTGACCCCGACCAGGTTTGTTGATTAAAGCTAAAACAATATGAAAAATAAACAGTAGAAAAACTAAAAGAATGATCCACAACTTGACAGGCCAAAAGCACCATAAGACAAACAGAACTAGAGGAGCACCTGTGACAAGGCTCAATCGTCAGAAGTAATAGACAAGAGGTTGTATGGACCAGTCCCTATAAGGGGAGGGGGACGATAGATACACTAGACACACCGCTGAAAGTGAGCCATCGACGTTTCCATATTTTCCACCTTTTTAGATAGCATATTTTGTCCACGCCAAACCACCACAATACTTTTTTTGACATGGAATTTAAAGTAATGCGATTGATTAAGTGTAGAAATAACAACCTCATGTTCTTCTTCTTGGCCTTATTGTAAGCTTCCAGGTGATCTAGAACATACTAGAACAAGTCACAATATGCCTCGAAGCACTGATTACAACAAGCAACCCCTACACGCCCTAACCAATGATTTTGACCCCGCACACCTGCTCCTACCTCGCGTGCCACCCTACCCTTCTTTCCATTCCCAACTGCACAATCACCCTGCACTGCTCTCGCACCACCCCTGCCACAACAAGCTCCTAACGTTGCCTAGACCATACCTCCAGTAATTTGACTACCCCATGATGGACGTGCAGTAACCTAGGCCGCTAACACCACCTTCAACTCATTGCTTCACCCTGTCTAGTTGGTTGAAGCTCCCCTCCGCTTGGGCTAGGAGCGATAATTATGCGACACAGGTCGCATGGTGAGGGCCCAATGATACACCTCTAAGACAAGATCAACAACAAACAACAAAACCTCCCATAACACTATGAACCACAACGGAGAAACATGCAACCCCAAATTATCGAGCATACTCCTACTTCTTGGAACTGTTGACCACCTCTCTCTGGATCGGCGAGTTGCAAGTGAAACCATAGATGAGAAGCACAACAACTAGAGGGAGACCTCACCTTCACCTCTACCAGAGGAAACGCCTAAGAATAAAGTCACAGATAGAAAGGTTTGACACCCAGGCATAAACGAACAAGATAAAACGTACACAAGCTAATTACCAGTCACTGCAGGCGCCTTCAAACCATTTTTCTACCATTGAATCGAATTCCTTCTCACCCAATAGTGGGTCTCAAGGATCCACTGAAAATCCATAGAGATAGTAGGAGCCAAAAGATATATGACAAGAGACTTAGACAGCCCCCAAGCATAAATAACATCTAGGAAGAGAGCTAGCAAGCAACACATGAGTGGGCTCTAAGGTCTATCCAATTACCATACAAAATTCACTCAAGCCATTGATAAAGGTGAGAAACCATGTGAAGGGAGAAGAACTTAGCGCTTTTTTGAACTAGACTCGGTGGAGGAGATGATGTCCATGAAATCTCCACTATTCCCAGACTAACCAAAGGACAAAGAAACCCATCAGGCTAGTAGATCTTAGACAATGAACAACTAGCCACCAAACTACCACAACAAATTATCAATCTTGAAACCCAATGGGCACAATAAACACACTTCCCTCTCCCACACTCAATACCAAAGAGAAATAATGAAACTTCACACACGACACCATTAACTTCACTGTACACTGTATGTAATGGGAGGAAAGGGTAACTGTCCTCCTTACCATATGCCAAATGTTCTCATTCATAGGATACACATCTGGCAGACCTCGATGTTCATCATCCCCATTAGAGAATATTTTTTAATATATTTTTAATTTTGGTTTGATTTTGAGTTAAATTATTTTATTTATTTTTGAATTACATTTTTATATTATTTTAAAATTATTTTATAATTTTAACTTTTGATATTTTATGTTTTATTTTTAGTTATATATAAATGATGATGATTAATGTCTTCTAAGACCAATATGGTCTATCAAATATTTAAAAAGTAAGAAATTAATTGAGATTCTTTAATATTTTTATTTTTATGATTATTAAAAAGTGAGAGAAGCATTCCTAGATCACCATAATTTTACGGACTAAACAAATCAAGAAGGTTGGTAGTGTGGCAAAAATTTCGAAAATTAGAACATATTTTTTAATTTTTAAAAATAAACAATGAGCTATTTTCTATTTAATTTTAAATTTATACTATATATTTTAAATTATTTTTTTATTTTTGATTTAATTGTTTTGTTTGTTTTTTTTTCTAATTAGCTTTTTCATTTTTATATTTACCACATATAATTTTATTTATCTTTTTTTTTTTTTTTTTTTTTATATATATACAATCCAAAAGGATAACTATGATAATTTCATGTATGATAACAATTACTTGAAGAAGATTTTCTCATACAAATATTTAGGTATTGACATACATCATTAGCTCAATTGGAACTATAGCATTGAGAGAAGGATTATAGGAGGTTGGAAAGCTTATTATGAGATTGAAACAATTGTAAGTCAATAGATATTTGGGTTTAGAATAAATTTTTTTCCTCTTTGAGGCTCTCGTCACACCTGTTATTTTATATGGATGTGATATTTGGGGCTATAGTATATTTAGAGAATTGTGGTGAAAGATAGAGATGATCCAAAAGTAATTTATAACACACAACCTTAAGATTAAAGGAAATACCCCCTACCATATTCTCTAGATTGAATCTAGCCTTTATCCCATTGAAATCATGGCTATGTTTAGGTATCTAATGTGCAAGAAGAACCTATACAACATGGAAGCCAAGAGGCTCCCCAAATTTGCTTCTAACTCTAGTAAAAAACCCCACCCCTGGCTCAAGTGATCTTGGCATAAGGATGTCTAGTCCTAGTTCGATCATTGGGGGGTAGAGGAGGAGATCATATTAGAGAATAAGGATAATATAAAAAATACTATTACTTCAAAATTTAAGGATAAGTTGTGGGATGATAAGGAGTTAGAGGGAAAAAGGAAGATAAGGTATTTTAAGGAGGTAATCAACCTCACTCTTGCTAACCAAAATTATCTTTTTGCCCTTACTAGTGTTAAGAAAAAATGAACATTGCAAAGATAAGAACTAATTTTCACGAGCTTCAAAGTGAAATTAGGTATTGGTTTATTCCCAAAATACCTTGGGATGAAAGAATTTGCCCCTTTTGTGATACTAAGAGAGTTTTAGATGAAAAATACTTTCTCTTGGAATGCTCGACCTTTACTCACATTTGTTCTTCTTTTCAAAACATTTACCACACTACCAGACTTCTTGGCTTGTTAAGTCAACAAAACTACAATGACCTTAGAACACTTCTCTCCCATCTTTTTCATCATAGAAATAAAATATTAAAGAGTCTCAATTAATCACTTACTTTCTTAAGGTCTGATAGACCATATTGGTCTTAGTGGATGTTAACAATCATCATCATCATCATCATTCTTGTTGACCACTCCGTGTCAACTACCCTATAGCAGTACACTTTTTTGCAAATGGATTCCATCATGTTCGAGCATTCAATTTATTCTAGATTCATCACCATCAATCGTTAATTTGTCAGAGTTGTAAGCCCATTCTGCGTAATTTTAATGTGAATGATGCTAGTAAGACTGTATATGTATGTGACAACCTAGGTAAACCTATTATATTGGCAACGAACTTCATCCTAGGAGGTTTTTCATCTCATTGATTTATTTGTGTTTCTAAACATGGATGATCAACAAAGTGTTTCCCTCTAGCCTCACCCCAAAGCTAGGGTGAAATTTATCTCCAAAGTCTTAGGTGAGTCCTAGTGTTTTAGTCGAGTCTTTTGTAAAAGTGATTTGGGAAAAATTTAAGCTAATTGGATAAATTATTTTATTACAAATTACTTGCCCTACTAGATCATATTGGGTCGCAAAATTGGGTAATATATTGAGGGTCTATTCCCCCTTTGACGATTGAAATGTAATTATCCTATGTAAAATATATTTTGGTGCATGGTCCCTCATACCTAAACACAATAGAGAGAATATTAGAGCGTGGAAAATATTATTAATCTCTCAAGTGTCTATTAATTAAATTTCTGACAAAATAAATTAAAATCCCAAGTCAAAAATTTAATTAATTAGAGTCAAAATTAAATCCTAGAGAAGTTAAATTCTCCAAGTGGAAAATTTTGTGGGTATCAAATAAATTAATTTTTGGAGGTTCCCCACCAAGGGAATATTGGAAATTTCAAGAAAAATTGGACTTTTGGGCCTTGGTGGTTAAGTGAAAGTCAATGTTTTGAGGAAATTACCTCAAAATAATTAATTTTGAGTTAATAAAAAATGGTTTTTATGAGAAATTCGAAATTTTTTCAAAAATAAATATTTTCAATGATGGAGATTAAAATATGATCAAATATTTATCAATGGTCAAGATTAATTTGACGTGGATCAAGTTAACTAGCCATTATTTTTCACTTGGAGGATTTATCTATAAATTAGAAGTCATTTGCTTCTCAAGTTACCGAAAATTTTGTAAAGAAGCTCTGAGTCAAGCTTTGTTGCAATATTTTTTCTAGAAATAATAAAGAAGACTTTGGGGTTTACTCATGGTGGTGTTCCTATTCTGTTTATTGTGGTAAATTTTGGATCATGTCCTTAATGCTCTATTGAATAATATTTTAGAAGTTATTTTATTTTATCCATTGAGTGGATTAACTATTTGCACAGGTATCTTGCATTATTTTATGGGTTTAGAGAAGGCATTATAACTTGATCAATCTAGCATGTATCTATAGATCTTGAGGGTTATGGTGTTCATGTAGCCCATATTGATCTAATAACTTGATCTTAAGTGTGTAGAGATTTCAGGTATTTAGATTTTGGGTGTCAAGGGAAGTCTTCGGTTGGACCAACAAACTCCCAAGACAAGAAAGATTAAGAGCCCACTTTGTTAAACCTTAAGTCTTATCTAACAATTGGTTTTGCAAACATCTTGGCCATTGCACACCCATTTAAAATATTTCACTCATCTATTTTTATCTATTGTCCATTTAAAGAATACATATGCTTATAAGAGCCATCAATCATTATGAATATTGTAAAATAATTCTTTGCAGATAATTTTATTTTCTAACCCTTGTGGTAAAATGGGGTTTTCTTTTTTTATTTTTTGATGTTTGTTTTTGTTTTTGATTTATTTATTTAATTTATTTTTAATTAATTTATTTTTATTTTTTATTTTTATTTTTATTTATTTATTTTATTTTTATTTTTATTTTATTATTTATTATATATTATTTATTTATTTATTTATTTTATTATTATTTATTTTTTTAATTAATTTTTTTTTTAAATTTAAAATTTTGGTTTTTTTGATTGATTTATTTATTTTATTTATTATTTATATTATTATTATTATTATTATTTTTTAATTTTTTTTAAATTTTAAATTTTTATTTTAATTAATTAATTAATTTATTTTTTTAAAAGGTGAACTTCATGTTAGATCTGAAAAATTATTGAAGGTTTCAAGGGTTTCATACCTTGGAAAAAGTTTAGAGAGTTTTTAGAGGTGGATTTAGGCCTAGGAAGGTAATATCCAATATCTATTTATCCTCCAAGCTCAATGCTCAAGCTCAAGAAGAAAAGTTTAGCCTTCAATGAATTTTTCTTTTTATTTTTTTATTAGGTGAACTTCATGCTAGATCTGAAAAATTATTGAAGGTTTCAAGGGTTTCAGGCCTTGGAAAAAAATTAGAGGGTTTTTAGAGGTGGATTTAGGCCTAAGAAGGTAAGATCCACTATCTATTTATCCTCCAAGCTCAATGCTCAAGCTCAAGAAGAAAACGTTAGCCTTCAATGAATTTTTTGTGATAATTTTCAAGATCTAGGAAACAATTTCTGAATTTGTTGAGGGTTTCAAGGAATTTTAGGGCTTCTAAGCCCAACGTGGACTGTAAGACTTGTCTGCAAGCCTCTCCAAACTTGGCCACAACCCCTCTTAACCCTTCCTAGCCCTTCGCTAGCCTTTCTCTTCCCTACCCCTTCCTTTTCTGACCTTATTTTGCTATGGCATCCCTCCTTCTATCCTCCACAACCTCCTGCTTCTCCATTCATCCCTTTTTCGTTGGACGCAAGGCCTTCCCTCCCCTCCTACCCTCTCAACCTTGTCTATCGTTGCCCCTATGGCCCTCACCTCCATAACACTACCCCTTCTAAACCCTCCCTTCTCCTTCGTTGCCCTTTGGCAACCCTCCTTACCTCTGCTACAAACTTGGGCAAGCCTCAAAACCTCACAACATCCCTCCATTTCCCAGCGGTTGCTCTCAATCATCCTTTTCCTATCCCACGTTGCATCTTTTAGCCATTGTTATGAAATCAAATCTTGGTGCATCACAGATTTGTAGGTTTCAAACTTGTGTTGCAGGTGGACCCGCTTTGGGAGAATTTAGTTGACAAATTTGGCAAGCATCTATAAGCCCTTTGGCTCACTGGTTTTCACCTCCTAAACCTTAACCATCTCACTGTTTGCTACAACTGCATAAGATCTTTCTAACAGTGGCTGAATACATATCTAAGGACATCAAACAAGTTGATAATTTATCTAATACATTGAAGAGTCATTAAACATTGGGGTATTATTTGTTTAACTTAATCATAAGTTCTTTGATGACTGTCATAAGCATTTCAAAGGTCTGAAATACATATGTGATACTAGTACCTTTTTTTTTCTCTCTAATCTAAGCAAAGACAAAGAAGTAATCAATTTGGAATAGTTTGACTAGTTAACATAAAAAATTGCTCACTGTTGTCATAGTTGTTCAAATTATAGGATCTGAATACATAACTGGCTTTAAGTGCTCTCATTAGCTAAAAAGGAGGTGAAAGTTTTAGATTTGTTTGACACATTTGACATTAATTTGGCACTTGAAATCTTGTTGTTGTCCTAAATATAGTCTCTGTTCATTAACAACCATTGAAATCTAAGTGAAATCAAAGATTTTGCTCATTGTGAAGGGAATTGTTTGCATTAATGAGATTGGTGAAGTATTTCATGTGTAATTATTGGCATTGGTTAAGTTGGATAAGAAGACTAACACTTGTTGTCATATAAGTTCCATAATTTAAACTTGTGCACACATAATCTCACTCCCTAAAGCACATTCATCTCTCATCTTTGGAAGTAAATAAACCTAAGGGGTTATTTGTACCTATTTTTCTAATTGGAACATGGTCATTCTTGTTCCATTGACTAATAACTACTTGTGAATGATAATTGTGCTAAGATCTAGTTCTCTCTAAACTAATTAGAATTGAAAGTAACTTGCTCTAATTGTGCATCATTGAGTAATTTGTGATCTTGGTATTTGTTTGGTTGTGATATAATTGAAATATTTTGGCCAATTGAGCATCTCTTGTATAATTAGTTGGAAAATCTCTAATGTTTTCAAGTGATTGTCATTGGAATTATTACATTGAAATTGGATAAGTGCTCCATTATGGATCTGTGGAAAATTGTGCATCTTGTGGGTATCTATTGCATCCTGTCAACTTGACACATTCTCTTATGGTTAAGATTGTATTTTGAATATCAATGGCAAGTACTTGTTTCCCTAACTCAAGATTAATGGTATCCTAATTAACTAATCATTAAGAAAAATATTAGCCTACGACTCACTAAACATCTTTGCATTGCATCCTAAGTTTAGTTGCATTAAAAAACTTACCTCCAAGCATAAGATTGGTTGATAGAATTCTAGGACCACCCTTCTCATCTAGCTCAAGGGGTTTAGAAACTCTTCGGTGTTTAACACAGAGAGATTGCAGTCATTAGAGCCACAATCTCTGCAACGTCAGAGACATCGAGTGATAGGAGCCTAACATAAGGTATCATTAATCAAGCCCTTTCCCTCTTCCTGTTGGACTCCTTCACACAACCTACCTTGGAGCCTAGATTCAAAACATGTAAGGGAAGGTCATATCTAGATTAGAAATTGAATTAAAACTAACCAAAATCTTTGCATCACACCTAGGTCTTAGGATCTGCATTTCATATAAGTTAGAAAAGTGTCAAAGGAGTAGTTTTCCATTTGATCACTTTGTCTCAATTTTATAAAGCAAGAGTGTTGACTCCATAAGGCACTAGTATTAAATACAAATTCAATCTAATCCTCAAAATCTTGCTAGATTTAACCAAGTAACTTGGCCACTCAACTACGTCTCCCAGACTCTTTGGTTCCCAACTTGTACTTCATCATTTCATTTTCATAGGGTCTACCCCCCATAGCCTGTTGTTGGGAGACAAATAGAACTAATATGTCGGGGATCAAGATGACAACCCTCGATTTAAGTCATTCTCGCGGTGCCTGTACATTTTGAGTGACAACAATCATCAATCATATTATATATATATTTTGTTTTATTTTTTTTAAAGATTTTTAATTATATTATTATATATTTTATATATATATAATATTATATTTTAATATATATATATTTTGTGTTTTTTTTTTGTTTTTGTTTAATATGTTGTAAATTTGTAGTTTTTATCCATATTTTATTGTTTTTGAGTTTGGAAAATGCATTTTTTAAGTTATTTGATTTTTTTTTAATTAATTTTTTGTGCTTTTAAGTAAAAATGAAAAAAATTGCATTACACACACACACACACACATAAGAGAATGTTTTTCATGATTTTTTGTAAATTAATGATGATTTTGTAAGATTGTTGAAAATATTATTGCCATTTTAATGCCCTATTGAAAATGGATTAAGTTGTCTTAGAATAAGATCCCAAAAGAGATATTTAAAGTAGCGGAAACTAAGAACAAAATAAAAGGACTTAATTTTTTGGATCATACTTTCAATTAAATCATCAACAATTTGTTGATGATGCAATGAGCATGAGTAATCCTACCATCCATGAGGCAAGGAGCTTCATACAAATCCTAGATGAATTCTCCCAAGCTTTAACCATGGAAATCAACAAAACCAAATCTCGAGTATTCTTTCTAATAACCCACTTTCTGTCCAAAGACACATAGCAATAATCCTTGCATTCCAAATAAGAAAACTCCCCTTCAAATACTTGGGCACTCCACTAGTCAATTATTCACTTAAATGGAGTCTATGGGAGGAACCTTTGATCAAGATCAATAGCAAGTTGGCATGATGGAAATTTTGTCCCCTCAATGTAGCAAAATGATTGGTACATTTATAAGGGGTTCCTCAATCCCTCCCCATTTATCGATTCTCTGCACTCATGGCACTAACCTTGATTATATAGGAAATCCATTAGCTACAACACTCTTTCCTATAGGGAGGGATCAGCCTGGAAAAAAGATATTCCTTAGTTGCATGGGACAAATAGTTTTTGGAAAAATGAAAGGACGATTGGGATTGAATGACACCACCACCATGGAAAACGTCCTCAGAGATGAAATATGGTGGAGATGGATACAAGGAGGCTCATATCTCTGGAAATGAATATGGCACCGGAAATATGCCCCTCACACTCCCCCTTAGCATCTCATCCTAATGCATTTCCCCCTTTTTGGTTCATCCATATGGACATTGGCCATAAAAATAATGCACCTAATCCAACAACATTTTTTTTGTGAAGTAAGGGATGGACACACAACTTTGTTATGGGAAGATTCATGGCAACATCTCCCTAAGCTCCAAAACCAACAACAACTAGAAAATATACACCTGTAAATGAATGCTCATGGTCTAACAAAGATAACTAACTACTGGAGAAACCTCAACACAAGTCAACAATGGATACAATAGATACCAAAGGAAGAATGGAACCCTAAGCCAGAGTAGGAATTGTGGAATCAATTCTGTTATAACCTCCAACAAATTCTAGTCCCATATTCTTCCCAGATAGACAAAATCATATGGGACTATAATTAAAAAGGCTTCTTCACCATCTGAGAAGCATATCATCTAGAAATAGGGCATCAAGAGATACCAAAAGAAGGTATCTAGAAAAACATATGGAAACAAAATACTTGGACAAAAATATCCTTCTTCCCATGACTCCTATCTCAAAATAGAACCTTCACATAGGAAAATATCCAAAAGCGCAACCATGAAGGACCATTTAGATTCCTCCTTTACCTCCTTAATTCTGGAATTCTTGAATATCTAGTTAGTAGATGTACCTACCCAACTTCTTATGGCTTTGATTAGAATACTGGATTGACTTCTTAGATCAGGACCCACTTAGCATTCAAAATACCATTGCTCAATACATGAATCACACCTTCTCCAATCCAATATTCAGCGACATGTGGACACTCTTTATTGGCTTCCATCTATGGGCGATATGGAAGGAATGTAACCTCCACATAAAAAATTATTCTCTTCCTCTCGATTCTCTTTAGAGTATTATCTAAAGGAACATCAGAGAAACCATTATCACACTCCCTTGGTCCCCTCACCCCTTCATTTGACTGCCCCCTTTGTTTGACCATCTATTATGACTATCCTAACCTCATTGTCCCCACTTCCCTTCACCTTCTCAAAATGAATATTGGTGGTGCATTAAAATGAAATCCTTATCCAATTAGCTATAGCGAAATATTTAAAAATAATCTTGGCCTTCCACTCTTCATATATTTTGGCATAGTTGGGATCAATAGCAACACTGTTTCAAAACTTCAACTCTCATCAAAGGATTGGAAATAGAACAAAAACAAGGATTCTTTAAGCTCTTCATGGAAGGATACTCCCGAATCATAGTCAATATGCTTCACAAACTCCAAAATGGTACTCAAGTGAACAAATATTGCAAAAGATGGTGACTGGAAGAACTACTGCATCGAGTCTCCTCTCAAATTACTAATATCCTAGTCATTATTCTAACCCACATTCAAAGATCGAGGAACAAGGTTGTTGAAATGCTTGCTATCCATGACTATCTAGACTCTTCACCTAGGATATCCTCCACGTAGAATCTTATAGCAGACTCTCCTCACAAGAAGGTAAGTTGGATACTTATTTAGAAGGATCTACAGTCCCTGGATGGGGCTTTTTGCATGTGAGAGGGTGGGGGAGGGCCTCTGTAGTACCACCCAATCATGTGACCAGGGTATGTGGAAACATTTCCCCTTAGATGGTTATTCAAAGATTTAGATTGACACCAGGAGTATCACCATCCTACAGTTTAGTGCCATGATTGTCGGACACCACGTCCATCGCTTAGATGCTTGTAACATTTGCCTCATCTTGCTCAAAATATCCCTACTTATTCACCCAAGTTTCTCTCATGTGATTGATCATACCCTAAAACAACTAAAAATGGCATTTAATGCCTCGATCATGGTTATTTAGAGCTATAACACCACCGATCACCTTGGATAACAAGTTACCAGGTGTATCAAGGAAATTGAAAAAAAATGCTAACTATCTTATTGGTTCATTCCCCTCTCTAATGTGAAAGTTCAATTGGTGAAGAGCAGCTGACATTGCTTCAATCCCATGGGTTGATCTTTTGGAGTTTATTACCTCTACATATCCAGATAGAATTGAAGAATGAAAAAACTAGTTTTTTAGTGAACTTTTCTTCACAAAGATGACATCCACCCTTCATAATCTTGTCGGGAATTTAGTTTCGCTCATGAATAGGGCTAGCTATGTTGAGGTCTATGTCAAGAACCAAAACTAGTTAGAGAAATCTATAGAAATGAAGAAACACTGCACCTATTAGGTGACTTCTCTTTGTTACATGTTTACCTTATTCCCCTCTCAGTTTCTTCTCAAGCTTGTTTTTCGTGGCATTGGTGCTTGGTCTATTATTTCTAGCAACCACCTGGTATTCTTTCCATTTCTATTGACTCCCAACTCCTTGTACCTATGGGATATTCCCTTCCCCCATTACTCTCTTTTCCTCACAACACTCCCCTTTATCGGCACTTACCTTTCTGTTGCAACGGCTACAACCACCCTCCAAAATTTTCGATTTGTGATGCAAAGGGAATGCTGTTTTGCTTCAAGGGGAAATATTGTGCGTATGGTTGTTATCATTACATAGACATATTTCACACTCACTTCATGCACTCTTGTCATGAAGGTTGTTGCATCAAGAAGAGTATGTATTATATGTTTTGGAGGGTCTATGTTGTATCACTAAGTGTTCAAGTGTGTGATCTTAGTCAAGTTATATCACCGTTTACATCAGTTTCACTGATCTCACACATAGCCAGTTTCTCGAGAAACCTAGCCTCATCCAGCTTCCCGAAATTGCACACTTTGCTTCTATAACCCTCAACCTTTTTCCCTTGCTTGTTGGAATTGCACAATGAACAGGGACCCTAGCCTCCCTTGGCATCCAAAACTACACAGTGTTTTCCTCCAGTGTCCTTTCCTAGCCGAAACCCACTATCTTCAGAAACTACACAATATTGTCCCTCAGTTGCTCAGTTTTCCTTGCATTCAAAAACTGAATAGATGGGCCTCCTAGGGCCTCATCTTGCAATAGTGTCTTGTGTCTCAAAACTGCATGGTGTTGTCCTAGCTGTCCAATTTGCCTTGCATTCATAAACTGCATAGATGGGCCTCCTAGGGCCTCATCCTGGTAGCAGTCACTGTCCGTTGAAACTTCACAGATCTATCTCTCAGTGACAAAAAGGAAAGATGACATGCCAGACGACTCTTAAGTAGTTGAGGAGGAATACCAGGGAATCGAGTTATGACAAGAGATTGGGACTACATGCAAGCTCTGTCGGATGCATAACCACATGGAGGGTAAGAATGGTACATAAAGTACATATCTTAGTGTAGCTTGAAGTACTATTGATCATCATCATATCATTATGTCTTCAATGACATGCATGATTTCAAGCACTGAAAGTCATTTCACATGATTCCTTTACATGTATTTCTCCCTTTCACTTGCTATACCAACTCTCGTCTTTGGCATGTTGATTTCTATGCCATGCTTGTGATCCAATTTTGGTGATTTTGAAGGTTTGTCTTAGCTATGTGAACACCTGTCACACTCACGCACAAAGTCATAAGCACTGTCGCATAAGTGTCAACACGGTCATCTGAAGGTTTATCCCATGTGTCGCACTTGTCTCTTTCACCTATAGACAATCCCATAGAGGGTTATGCTTTGCTATGTTGTCCTGGTGGTTAGTCGTTATGTTGTCAAAATATGCTAAGTGTGTGATTACAATGTCGAAGTCATCACCAATTCACTTGGCTCTCACATAACCATTTTTCTGAAAATGATTCAACATAACAAATTCACTTCCCTGAACCCTGATTGAGATGCCTTGCGCAGTCTCAACCCTCAGTGGTGTTTCTCTACTATCTGAAACTGTGTAGTGCTTGAGGCTATCCCTTGGGCCAGCTACATTGTGCAATCCCAGAAATGGGTAGTTTTCTTCCTTCCTAGAACTGCGCAGAAATTTCGTCCACGACCAAATTGAATTGCACATTTCTCAAGCATATTCATTAAGCACCCCTCTTTCCTGTCGAAAGCCTGCATGCTCTGAGACTTGGGTCAACACTATTCCCCAAAATTGCGCAGACATGCCCAACTAGTCATCTGCTTCCCTGTCTTGCACAGTTCTTAGAAATTGCACAAAACTGCCTAGCTGACTCTTGTTGCCTTGCTTTGCACTAACTCCAGAAATTGTGGACAAAAATGTCTAACAGTCCCCTTGCTGCCTGTCTTGCATTGTCCTAGAAAATTGCACAATCATGTCTAGACGTTTCCCCTTGCAGCCCTGTCATGCACTGTTCCTAAAAATTGCATAGAGTTGTCATGCAGGTCCCTCTACATCCTTTCTCTATCTTCCCTTTGGAAACTGTGCAGAACTACCGAGTAGTCCCCTACAGCCCCATCTTGTCTTCCCTCTGGAAACTGCGTAGAAGATTCTCCCCTCAGGGTCCCATATTATAGCTGACACTGGTGTATTTCACTTCACAATCCTACCTCACAGTGATATTTGCACAATTTTTCCTAGCAATGCAGGTTGTCCCCTCATAATTCCTCATTTTGGCTTGAGCTACGCTCTACAATGTCTCAGTGAGTTGTCCTCCCTCTCTGTCACTTGGAACACAAGAACAATGCATCATGCTAGACTAGGAGGTTTTGGATTTGATGTCATCTCGCTATGAGCGATTGCAAGAAAAGGTATGTTTATGGAACATGGCGTGACGATGAACATGATGAAGAAGGAGCGCATGCTAGAAGCCTTGCTTGCAATTGAATGAACAAAGAAAGCACATCTAGCGGCATTCAAAAGAAACACATGCATGTAATCATATTGTGAAGACCAAGACCATTGAAGACCCTGCAACACCAAGCTATGCCGATATGAAGACAAAGTACATGCAAAGACACATCCATCACTTAACAACACAACAACTTGACAGAGACACCATAGTCAGCTGGTACATGTCAATAGTGTCATGATGAGTTGTCTCGGCCACCTCACTATTGTGAGCCACAAACGTTGTAATAAAATTTAATGTAAAGTGAAATTACAAGTGTCATTAGCACAATGCAAACAATCATATGTAATGAAGCTCAAGAGTCATGAGGGTAGTCCAAGAGTTAAAGGGGAATGTCAATGGTCACCCCACCCTTTGCTATATATAGAACCTCATAACTCATAGAACAGGCTTTTGGGAGCCAAGCTTTTTATAGGCATTTCTTAGAGAGGGCTTGGAGAGTATTGTGATGAGCATTGGATTCTCCATAGTGCAGAGCGAGTACATGTCTTTGGAGGAGCAGGCGGTGTTGACTGTAATGTTACACTACTATGGCTAGTGGTTGTCATGGTGTATGTATAGATAGAACTTTCACTTTATAATATAACAGAGCTGACACATGTCATGCATATGTTGTTATTGTAGTTCAACTATTCTAGTTACTTTAGTAATTGATCAGGTGCTCAAAAGTATGCTAAAAAATAGAAGTGTCAAAATCTTGTCAAACTTAGCTTCAGATTGAAGATCTCATCATTCTAAATCCAACGGTGTGAACGACACTCAAATCCGAGTTCGTATCTAGAAGTTAGAGCAAGTCAAAGTTCAAGTTTCACTTGTCTATGTGGTAGGATTGGATGACATGGCAAGGGTCCTAGCAAATGGGGAAGAGCCAAGTGGCAGGGTGCCACTGGGTCCTGCATATCGCATATCGAGAAAAACAAAGGATGTAGGACAAGAATCGACCCCCGACATGTTGGGTTGCAATTTGCGATAATCGCATATCACACCCAAAACCCTGAGGTTATTTTTTACCACTGATAAAGTTCCGATTGCGATGGTTTCCCGGACGCGATACTTTATTGTGTTATTGTTTAATGACCTAGAGGGTCCACAATATCGCATCACAGCATTTTTTTGTGTTAAAATCCCACATCCGATTGCTAATTGCGATGAGCGATAAGACCCTCGACACGAGAATTTCATATGACACAATTTAATACCCTAGCAGGTCTGCAATACCACAATCGTAGTGTTCTCGTGATTAACAAAACCTTCAGCCGCTGAAATTCCCTGATTGCGATGAGTGTGGGTTTCAAATGCGTGATTTTATATGTTGTAGATAATTATCCCCGACCAGTTTGCAATATCACAATCACAATTCTTTTGTCATTCCATAAGAGCTTGCAACACTTTTTGATTGTGATTTGCAATATGGCCGACAAGATATAGCCCATCGTGCAGTGAATTTCTCGCTCCATTAGCAGCTTTTGGAGGGGAAATGGGGTTTTGGTCGGTTTTAGAGCATTTTGTGGAACAAATAGTGGAAGCGCTGGGAGAAGTCATAACTTCTTCAGTTCTTATCCAATTTTGAGTATTTTGAACTCATCGAGATAGGTTTCATAGGAATTTGATCACTGTAAACACACTTTTGTTGTAATTTGAGCATAATAGAGAGGCCCAAGCCATTGGAAGTTGGAACAAGGAGACGTAGCCCAAGAGGGGTGAACTTCTTTATCATGTGCTTTCTTTGTGTTGTATTTGGATGTTCATTTCTATTATATTGCTAATGTTCAAGATATGTTTTATGTTAAATTATTTCTAACATTTACATGAGAAACTCTCATGGGAATAATTTGATTAAGCAAAAACATCGAATCCTTAAGAAACTGATAAGAAAATGATAAGCATCTTGGGTGTTAATCTGAATGGGAAATTAACACATCATTACTAATTTTCTCCATTTGAGATCAAGTTGGTATCAGAGCACTGGTTTTTGCTTACTTGATTTGCTTTGTGAAATAAGGATTTAATTATTTTCAAGTTTATGTCATGCTTACAAGGTTAAATATCAAACGAGGTGAAGGAAAGCTGGTTGAAAGCCCTGAAGTTGGGTCAAGTGGAAGAAGAGAAAGTTTGTGAAAGTCTTCTACACCAGTATATCCTCAAGTTACAGAAGTTGTAATTGAGATTCCAACACTAGTAAAACCTCAAGTTGCAGTTGAGACTCCTGAGATCATGTCTCATGGAGGAGAAACTTTTTACATGACAGAAGATGAGAAGACCTTCAGAAAGGATTTCTTTGATATGACAAAGATGGTTAAGGCCCTCTATGAAGAGAGGAATAGCAAATTGCAAGGAGAAAGTTCTAATCCTCCCAATGGAGAAGGCTCTTCAGGAGGAGGTAATGGAAAAGGAGGTAATGGGAATGGAGGCAAACCTCCACCATCTCCGCCATATTCTTCGAAAGCATCTTCACACTCTTCCATTAATACCACTGCTATTCATACTCATCATCATTCTTCAAAAGGGATTGGTAAATCACCTTTTCTAAAGCTTGATGTTAAATTCAAGTTGCCTATGTACAATGGTGAAGTTAATGTAGAGAAGTTGGATAACTGGATTCGTCAGTTGGAGGTGTATTATAGAATTCAGAACCTTCAAGAGGATGATATCAAAATTTAGTTGGCTTCATTGAGAATGGAGGGTGCAGCACTTGTATGGTGGGAATCAGATCTAAAAACATGCTAAGCTATATATTACTTGGTAGGATTTCATTGCTGCTATAAAAAGACAATTATACCCTTTAGCTCATATGCAAAAAGCTATTATGAATTCGAAAAATTTCAGACAGTTAAAAGGTCAAAATGTTCAAGAGTATACTCAAGATTTTAGGAAAAGAGCTCTTATGCTAGGAGTAGACTTACATTCATAAGATACTTTGCTGAAATACATAGGAGGGTTGCATAGCTATCTTCGACATACCATTCTTATGTTTAGCCCCTTAAATATTGATGAGGTCTGTGTTCAATCTACACTCCTCGAAGAAAGAGGGAAAAATGTGCAAGAAGAAGCCCTTCCAAAGTGGTGAAAAAGGGAAGAAATTAAAAGGAAAGTAGAAGAAAAATGCTTCTGTTAAGAAATAAGGGGAGAAACCCATGCGCAAGAATTGTTCTAATGAGCGTCATGATGAAGTGAATTGCTGGAAGCTTCATCCTAAATTTTAAGGCTAAAGAAATCTAACAATAAAGGGAAACAGAGGACAAACATTGCTACACAACAAGACTTGGGTTCTGACTCAAGTGATGAAATGAATATTGCAGCCATAGTCACTAAAGGGAAAGCCATGGAAAAGATAAGAAAAGAGGAAGCTGTGGAAAGCACCAATACAACAAATAACTCCAATAACATTTCAAATGAGGAAAACATAATAGAGTTGTTCCATATGAGTTATTTCCATACACACCAAAATTGATATGTTGTTTGATAGTGGATCCCAAGCAAATTTAATTTCTACATATTTGGTCAAGAAGTTGAATCTGGAAACTATGCCTCGTCGTAAACCGTATCTGTTGGGTTGGATAACCAAGGATTCTAATTTGCAGGTCACATGAGAAATGCATTTTCAATTTTGTAATCACTACCAATTTCATTGATGAAGTCAAATTAGACATTGTCCCATTGGATATTTTTGGGATTGTGTTGGGAAGCCCATATCTGTATGATAGGAAAGCTGTTTTCCACCGATTTGAGAAAAATATCATTTTTTCAAAGATGGAGTAGAGTATATTGTGAGAGCCCATCGCCAAAATCATAGTCTGTCTTTGGAAAGCGTAGGGAAAAAGAAGCGACTGGTCAATTCCAACAAGAGTCTCGTGCTCCTTATGATCAAGCAGAAGAATGACACATAGCAAGAATTCTTTGCAGGCTGTGATATGAAGTTGAAATTTGAATTTGTTGATGTGGTCAATCAATATGGATACATGTTTCAAGAACTAAAAGGATTGACACCAAAGAGAGGAATTTAGCATGGAATTCAGCAACAACAGGACTTTCCACTTCGAAATATTGGTATGTATTGAATGTCAATTCTGGAAAGTTTAGAAATTAAGAAACAGTCCAGGAATTATTAGATAAAGGTGTAATTCGTCCCTCAAATTTGCCATGTGGTTCACCAATTGTATTGGTACCCAAGAAATATAGAACCTGGCGCATGCGTAGATTATCAAGCTTTGAATAAGATTATAATAAAGAATCGATACCCACTACCCAAAATAGATGATTTTCTAGGTCAGTTGAAAAATGCAAAATATTTTACTAAATTAGACTCGAGAAGTGGATATCATCAAGTAAGAATAGGCGAGGAGGATATTTGGAAGACTGCTTTTAAAACCAAACAAGGATTGTTTGAGTGGCAATTATGCCTTTCGATCTGTTCAATGCTCCAACTACATTCATGAGAGTTATGAATGATATTTTAAGATCATTTATTGATGAGTTTGTAATTGTCTATTTAGATGATATTTTGATATTGAACAAATCATGAGAAGAGCATGTCAAGCATGTGAGGAAAGTTTTGGATATCATGATGAAAGAACAATTATTTCAAAATATTTCTAAATGTGAATTTAGGAAACTTTCCTTAGTGTATTTGGGCCACATAGTTGGAGGAGGTGAGCAGAAGATTGACCCCTCTAAAGTTTCAGTCATTGTGAATTAGCCAATACCAAAATCAGTCACAGAAGTAAGGAATTTTCTGGGAGTAGCACAATATTGGAGGAAATTCATTACTAATTTCTCCTTCATAGCAGCTCCACTACATGCTTTGACCAATATGAAGGTTGTCTTCTAGTGGGGAGATAAACAACAAAAATCATTCGATGCTTTAATACAAAAGATCAGTTCAGCCCTAGTTTTAGCATTGCTAGATTTGGAACAAGCATTTGAAATACAAACAAATGCAAGTGATTATGCCATGAGTGCAGTTCTTTTACAACATGGGAAGGCCATTTCATTTCATTTTGAAAATTTTAATGGCGATGTTATTAATTATCCTACGTATGATAAAGAGCTTTACGCATTGGTGCAAAGTGTGAAAAATGGGAAGGATTACTTGATGGGAAAAGAAACTGTTATTCACACCGATCATCAACCTTTGCAATATATTCAATCTCAAACAAATTGCAACAATCAAGTCACTTTTGTTGGATGGGAATTTTACAACAATTCCACTTGATAATCAGGTACAAGAATGGTATTTATAACAGAGTTGTTGATGTTGTCTAGACCAATTGTTAATGCAACCATTTTACTCAAGAATCATTATGTTTTTCCTGAAAGTTATGTTGAGCAGTATGCACATAATGCTAACTTTCAAGAGGTATATTTAAATTTGAGTCAAGGCCACCATGTTGAGGAATTAGACTACCATGCTTATGATAGTTTGTTGTATCATTTGAGAAAACTTTGTGTTCCATAGGGAGAGAGATTAAATGTCACAAGGGAAGCACACACTTCTCTTATTGTTGGACATTTTGGTGTAAGTAAAACAGTGGAAAATCTTTAGAGGTATTTTTATTTGCCTCGTATGCTTGAAAGTGTGTCACGTTTTATCATAGGTTGTTCGTTATGTGCAGTCAGTAAGCCTAGTAATAGGAAAATAGGATTGTACACACCACTTGGAGTGCCTTCACGACCATGGGAAAGTGTTTATATGGATTTTGTAGGAGGTCTTCCTTTATCAAGGAAAGGCCATGATTATTTGTATTTAGTTGTGGATAGGTTCAACAAGATGTGCATATTAATGCCTTGTAAAAAGAAAATTACAGTTGAACAAACAACTCAACTTTTCTTTCAAAATGTATGGGTTCATTTTGGATTGGCTACTTCTATTGTAAGTGATCGCGATTCTCGATTTGTTGGGAATTTTTGGTCAAGTTTATGGAACTTGATGGACAACAAGTTGAAGAAAAGTACAGGATTTCATCCACAAACAGATGGTCAAACTGAAGTGGTTAACATGACAGTTATTCATTTGCTAAGAGGATATTGTAGCAAACATCCTAAGTTGCGGGATGAACAGTTGCATTATATTCAACATTCTTATAACCAATCAAAACACTCTTCTACTCTAACTTCGCCTTTTGAGGCATGTCTTGGTTATTTCCCTAAATCACCTTTGGATTTCATCTTTGAGAAAGATGTAGCTGTAGATGGACATAGTGACATAGAAGAGCAAAGAAATTCATTGAGAAAATTCAGTTGATTCACCAAACAGTTCAAGAATAACTAATAAAGAGTTAAGGCAAGTATAAGATAAGACATGACAAGCATTGTGTGGAACATCAGTTTCAAGTAGGTGATGCAATTTGGCTATACATTAGCAAGGAAAGGCTTCAAGGTGAATGTAAAAAGATTAAACCCAATTCATTATGGTCCATTTAAAATTTTGGAAAAGATTGGTAATAATGCTTTCAAGCTTGATTTGCCTTCATATATGAAAATCTATTTCGTTGTTAATGTTGAAAATTTGAGATTGTATGAACCTCCTTTGATTGAATATCAAGGAGAGAATGTTCAAATTCCATCTATTTAAGACTTTTCTCCAGAATTCCTTGATGTGCTTCAGCAAGACACTATACTTGATAGAAGGACAAGGACAACTAAACGGGGAAGTATTGATTATCTTCAGGTGGCTCTCAAAGGTATACATCCATCAAAGGCAAAATGGATTGAAGTGGGGAAGGTGAGGGAACAATACCCTCATCTATTCAATAACTGAATATAAAACTTTTGGGGTCCAAAAGGATTCCAGTGGGGAGGAGTGATCAGGTGCTCAAAATTATGCTAAAAAATCAAAGTGTCGGAATCTTCTCAAACTCAACATCAGATTGAAGAGCTTGTCATTATGAATCCAACGATGTGAATGACACTCAAATCTGAGTTCATATGCAGAAATTAAAGCAACTCAATGTTCAAGTTTGACTTGTCTATGTGGCAGGATTAGATGACATGGCAAGGGTCCCAATGAATGGGGAAGCGCCAAGTGACAGGTTGAAACTAGTTCCCGCATATCGAATATCAAGGAAAAACAAAGGATTCTTGAAAATAATCGACCCCCGTCAGGTTGGGTTGCAATTTGCGATAATCACATATCGCACCCAAAGCCCCGTTGTTATTTGTTACCACTGATAAAGTTCTGATTGTGATGATTTCGCGAACACGATACTTTATTGTGTTACAGTTTAATGACCTAGCGGGTCTGTGATATTGCATCACAACGTTTTTCTATGTTAAGAGCCCACAACCGATTGCCGATTGTGATGAGCGATAAGATCCTAGATGCAAGAATTTTATATGACACAGTTTAATACTCTAGTGGGTCTGCAATACCGCAATCACAGCATTCCTGTGATTAAAAAAACCTTCAGTCACTAAACTTCACCGATTGTGATCAGTGATAGGTTCCGAACGTGGGATTTTATATGTTCTAGTTAATTATCCTTGGTGAGTCCGCAATATCACAACTGCAATGTTTTTCCCTTCCATAAGAGCCCGCAACACTTGCTGATTGTGACTTATGATATGCATGACAAGATATAGCCTGCCGTGCAACACATTTCTCACTCTGTTAGCATATTTTGGAGTGGAAATGGGGTTTTTGTTGGTTTTAGAGCATTTTGTGGAACAAATAGTGGAAGAACTGGGAGAAGTCATAACTTCTTCAATTCTTATCCAAATTGGATGCAAAAAGAGGCTAGATTGCCATTTTTGAGTATTCTGAACTCATTGAGATAGGTTTTAGAGGCATTTGAGCATTGTGAACACACTTTTGTTGTAATTTGAGCATAATAAAGAGGCCCAAGCCATTGGAAGCTGGACCAAAGAGACGTAGCCCAGGAGGGGTGAACTCCTTTATCATGTGCTTGTTGTGTGTTGTATTTGGATGTTATTTGATGTTATATTGATGCTATTGAACATCTGTTTTACATCAAATTGTTTCTAACATTTACATAAGAAACTCTAATGGGAATCAATTGATTAAGCAAAAATATTGAATCCTTAAGAACTTGTTAGGCAAATGATAAGCATCTTTCGTTTTAATCTAAATGGGGAACTAGCATATCATTACTAATCTTCTCCATTTCAGATCAACAATGTATGTGGTTTTAACTTACACATTTGTGTATGAAATATTTCGTATATGATTGTATGAATCTTGTTGAAGCGTGTTGTTGGTTTAACCCATCACCTTGGATTGTGGACTACTCTGCTTCCAACCCATGATGTCATTCAACTTGTTTTTTCCTTTTAGGTTGCGCACTATTATAGGCTTCTAAAGACACACTTCCTTTTCCCTCCATGTGATAGAACCCCCATGCATCTCTCTTGACTTGCTGCAATGTCACACCCTTTCTTCCGACAAAGATATCTTGATTACCTCTGCGCGCTATTGTAGTCAAGGTATTACTGTACTACCCACTGATGGGGCTCCTACGCCAAACGGTTCGAGGTCTAGTTGGGACTTCTTACTGGGGATATTCCCTGACATGTTGGTAGGTCCAACACTGTCAACATTTCTGGTGCTAGAAGGAGGGTCAAATGACAAGCTGAGTCCTCGAAGTCTATTTTGAATATCTACACATCTATCATGAATAACTGTACAATTATTCCTCCGAGATGTATGTCTTATGGAAATGAGTTTGAAATTGTAGAGGATCTCTAAAATGACTTTTCACAGAACAAATACGAAGGTGAAGGCGGAACATCCTGGCATAGACACAGAGCTGTCTTTGCAAGTCTCTATTACATGTATGGAATATATGAGGATTACATGACCTGCTCATTGTTCACATTCACGCTTCGAGGGAACCCATTGCAATGGTGTATCACACTGCACAATCAATCTATTCACTCTCATAATCATTTGGATGTAGAGTGGATCATGCCTTCCATCATTTTGACTGTAAAGCACTCAATAAAGAAATTTGAAATTATGGAAAGCACTTGATGAATTCGTTGAGAAATTTCACACACATTTTCGTAATCTTGCATTTCAATTTCCTGAATATTAAATTGATTGGGAATTTATCCATTGAATATTTAAGTATCTTCTTCACATATCCAAAATTCTCCAAATTTTAGAATCATTTGAACCCCTCCTAGCATACATTGGTGTTAGAGCTGCCAAATCCAAGACGAACAAGGTGACAATCACAAGTGAATGTTTGTTGTCTTCTCATCAAATAGCTCTAGCTCCACAGTGCGAGGTGGGAGAAGGTGCACACCCATATATTGAACTGTCACATCCTCCCACCCCACCTGCTCTGGATATCTGCACAAACTTGGCTTGCAAGCCTCATGGCTGTCATGTGAACTTGTTCTCTTAGCCTTCGTCTTTTGGTTCCTTTGGTCCTCTGGATTGTACTGTGTTGTTTTCTCCTATTCTAGGCTCCACATCTTGTGTTCACGAGGATCAAGTTGTCGATGGAATTGATGTTGTGCAACCAACTTGTGTTGTCATTCATGATGAGTGTGTGTGGGAATTTGAAGAAGAACCTGTGGTGAAGGATGACCTCATACTATCTGTGCCTCCCCCGCTCTATCGTGACATCTCTTGTGATTCTGCCACTTTTGATTTTCCTTGTGAAAACTCACCGCCAAATGTTTCTACTTCCGGTCATTCACAGAACACACCGAATGCCATTCTGTTATTACATTGTGGAGAGGACACATATTTCTCTGAAAATCTATTCAATCTTTCATCTATCATTTTTGGAAATGCAGAGGGTGAACACCCTTGTTTCTCCTGAACCCCTCTGCATGATTCATCAAATCATGAGGATGTCAGTGAACATATCAAATTTTTTGATCGTGGTTGTCATGATCTCTTTACTCCTTCATTCGATCACGATGCTAACTCACTCATTGTTGATCTTTCTAAGCCATTAGTATTTGATGATCTATCTACTAATGAAGTGGAACCCCCTCAAACTATTGAGGCACTTTATCCTGCACTAATGGTTATGTTAGGCCCTCACTGTCTTGAGGTAAGCTCCACTTCCAATCATAAATCTGTTGAAACACTCTAGGCTCCTCATCACTCTCATGTTCAAATTAATGATCAATCTAGTTCACAAATTTCATTCCCTCCTTCAGAATCATGTGATCCCATCACTCATGCATTGGAGGCGTCATACACAATGAGCACTCTTGCAAAATGTAAGTTTTCTTCTTTATTCATGTTTTCTCGTCAGTCAAGGTTAAAAGAGTGTACATGCTTATCGTCTGCACACAGTGTGTTGCAACACCATGGTACGTTCCATTTACTCTTTTCTTTTCTGTGGACTCTTTCAAACTCTGAGTGTGTTTGTCTACATTGTCTTATCATTTTTGTTTGCTAGTTTACATGATTATCTTTCTTGTTAACCATGTCTTCATCAACATGGGCCAACCAATGCACCTATGGCTGCATTGGAAATATCAATTTATGTGAGAAGGCCCATGCAATTTTTAGTGTAGGAATAGGAGTAGTGTTTGCTTTCTTGATTTTATTTTCTTTGATTTGCCTGCATGTTTTTCTTTGCGTGCTTGTTTTTCTTTCTCTTTTCTTTTTCCCTTTACTTTTTTGGTTTGTTTGCTTGTTTGCACCCGTAGGTTAGTTTTACATGAAACCGTGTTTGGCTCTTCAGACAAGACAGACAAGTATAAGAGAACTTGTCCAACTGCCAAGATTTGTTTATCTGTTGTCCTCTTTCTTTACGAAGAGCTTGTTGTCATCCGTCAATGATACCCTGATGAAAAATACGTTTTGTTCAGAGTGAGTCCTGGTGAAAACACAACACTTGCACTGATAACTAGTATCACCTACTCTAATCGGTTCTTTTGGGTTAACCCTTGTCAGCTCAATCAAGTAGAGTAAGGTGAGGGGGAAAAGTTTAACAAGTATGTCAGAGGTATATATAACATACTTATCTAAAGGGACAACCTCTTCTACTCTTAGTAAGTCGGAATCCCTTTTCCTCCTCATGAAAAATAAATAAGTGCTTATACATAGTTCTTTGAAAATGAAAAAGATGAAAAGATGAAAAATGAATAAGGTGAAAGAAGAGAAAGGATTCATGTGTAGAGAGGTGATGCAAGTAACTCTACCGGGGTACTGCCCAAGCTCATTGGTAGCGAAGCAATGCTTGTGTTCCTGTGTGACTCCGCCGGGGTACTGTCTAGGCCTGTTGATAGCGGAGCAACACCAGAGATGAAACTAAAACTCTGACAGTTATATTACTTGTGCATCAATACACCCCTCATCCCCAATCAAAACAACTCAGTTGACCTGGCTTGGCATGTTTGCCAACCAATCAAGAGAATGGTAGGACTTTCACTTAAGCTGGTGAGGAAGCCATGATAATCAAAGAATTGAACAATAATTACAGAAGGGTTAGACTCTCTTTTCACGAGACAAGTTCCATATAGAGTTGGAGTTCTACCAGTGTGTCACCAATGTTGTAGCAGTTACAACCATCCTCCAAAAGTTTTTCTCACGTGCAAATTTCAGAGCCTACCGTGGATCCTATGATTGATTGTTTCTTGGTCAATTATTGGTAAGCTGATGATCTCATGCCCCCCTACTTGATCTTAAGAGTTGTTCTTTTTCTCATCTTTATGCAGCATGTGTCATATTTTGGCATAGGGATTATTGCTTGTTATGCAAAGGGAATGTTGTTCTACTTCAAGGGGAATTATTGTGCGTATGATTGTTCTCATTACATAGACATGTTTCACACTCACTTCACGCACTTTTGTCATGAAGGTTGTTGCATAAAGCAGAGTATGTCTTATATGTTCTGGATGGTCTATGTTGTATCACTAAGTGTTCAAGTGTGTGATCATAGTCAAGTTCTATCACTGTTTATATCAGTTTCACTGATCTCACACTTAGCCAGTTTCCTGAGCAACCTAGCCTCATCCAGATTTTTGGAACTATACACTTCGCTTTTGCAACACTCAAGATTTTTCCCTTGCCTACTGGAACTAAACAATACATAGAGACCCCAACCTCCCATGGCATCCAAAACTGTGCAGTGGTTTCCTCCAGTGCCCTTCCATAGCTAGAACCCACTGTCCTTAGAAACTGCGCAATATTGTCCCTCATCTGCCTAGTTTTCCTTGCATTTAGAAACTACACAGATGGGACTCCCAGGGTCTCATCCTGCAACAATGTCTTTCATATCAAAACTGCACAGTGTTTTCCTAGCTATCCAATATTCCTTGCATTCAGAAACTGTGCAGATGGGCCTCCAAAGGCCTCATCCTGACAACACTCACTGCCCACTGAAATTGAGCAAATCTATCTCTCAGTGACCAAAAAGAAATATGACATGCTAGATGACTCTCAAGGAGCTGATGAGAAATACCAAGGAACTGAGTTATGACAAGAGATTGGGACTGCATGAAAACTCTGTTGGATGCATAACCATTTGGAGGGTAAATATGGTAAGTAAAGTAAATGTTTTTGAAGTACATCTCTTAGTGTAGCTTGAAGTACTGTTGACCATCATCATATCATTTTGTCTCGAATGACATGACTTTTTACAAGCAGTGAAAGTCATTTCACATGTTTGCTTTACATGTCTTGCTCCCTTTCGCTTGTTGGAGCAACTATCATCTTTGGCGTGTTGACTATTATGCCATGCTTGTGATCTGGTTCTGGTGATTTTGAAGGCTTGTCTTTGTGTGTTTGGTTTGTCGTAGCTATGTGAACACCCGTTGCACTCACATAGAAAATCGTAAGCACTGTCACGCAAGTGTTGTCATGATCATCCGAAGGTCTGTCCCAAGTGTCACAATTGTCACTTTCACCTATAGACAGTCCCACAGAGGGTCATGCTTTGCTATGTTGCTTAGTGGTTAGTGTCATCATGTTGTTGAAATATGTTGTGCGATTACAATGTCGAAGTCATCACAAGTTCACTTGCCTCTCACATTTAGCTATTTTCCTAAAAATATTTCGATGAAAAAACTTCACTTCCTCGGACCTCGACTGAGCTACCCTACATAATCATAGCCCTCAATGGTGCTACTATGCTGTATAGAACTATGAAGTGCTTGAGGCTGTCCCTCCGACCAGCTGCACTATGCAATCCAAAAAATGAGCAATTGTCTTCCTTCCTAGAACTGCGCAGAAATTTCCTCCATGACGAAACTGAACTTCTCATTTCTTAAGCATAGTCATCAAGCCTCCCTCTTACTTGTCAGAAGCCTGCACTGCTTTGAGACCTAGGTCTACACTATTCACAAAAACTACGCAAACATGCCCAACTTGTCATCTGTTACCTATCCTGCAGTATTCTAAGAAATTACGAAAACCTTCCCAATTGACTCTTAATGCCATGCTCTACACTGCCTCCAAAACTGCGTAGACATAACTGCCCCCTTGTTGCTTGTCTTGCATTGTCCTAGAAAAATGCGTAGTGTTGTCATGCACTATTCTAAAAACTGCACAGATCTTCCCAATAGGTCCCTCTGTAGCCCTGCTCTTTCCTCCCTATTCAGACTACACAAAACTTCCCAATAGTCCTCTGCAGCCCCATCTTGTCTTCCCTATGGAAACTGCTTAGAAGCTTCTCCCCTCAGGATCCCATCTTGCAGCTGACACTAGTGACTTTCACTTCACAATTCTGCCTCCCAGTGATCTCTGTGCAATTTTTCCCGATAGTGTTGGTTGCCCCCTTAGAATACCTCATTCTAGCTTGAGCTGCGCTCTTCACTATCTTAGTGAGTTTTCCTCCCTCCTTGTCAGCTGGAGCATTTGAACAATGCATCATGCTAGACTAGAAGGTTTTGGATTTGATGCCGTCTCATCATGAGTGATTGCAGGAATAGGTACACTGATGGAACATGGCATGACGATGTACAAGATGAAGAAGGAGTGCATGCTAGAAGACTTGCTCGCAATTGAATGAATGAACAAAGCACATCAAGCGGTAGGCAAAAGAAACACATGCATGGAACCATGTTGCGAAGACAAAGACCATTGAAGACCCTGCAACACCAAGCTATGCGGAGATGAATACAAATTACATCCAAAGACACATCCATCACTTAACAACACAACAATTTGACAAAAACACCACAGTCAGCGAGTATATGTCAATAATGTCATGTCGATTTGTGTTATGAGTTGTCTTGACCCCCTCATTACTGTGAGTCGTAACTGTTGTAATCAAATGCAATGTAAAGTGAAATTCCAAGTGTCATTAGTGGAATGCAAACAATCATATGTAATGTAAAGAGTTATATGTAATTAAGTTCAAGAGTCATGAGGATAGTCCAAGAGTTAAAGGGGAATGTCAAGGGTCACCCCACCCATTGCTATATATAGAACCTCATAACTCATAGTACAGGCTTTTGGGAGAAAAGTTTTTGATAGGCATTGCTTAGAGAGGGCTTGGAGAGTATTGTTATTGGCCTTGGCTTCTCCATAGTGTAGAGCGAGTACATCTCTTTGGAGGAGCATGCGGTGATAACTGTAATTTTCCACTACTTGGGCTAGTGGTTGTCATGGTGTAAGTATGGATGGAGCTTTCACTTATAACACCACCAACACATTTCATGCATATGTTGTTATTGTAGTTCAACTATTTTGGCTACTTTAGAAATGTATGTTGTTTTAACTTACACATTTGTGTATGAACTATTTCGTATATGATTGTATGAATCTTGTTGAAGCATGTTGTTGGTTTAACCCGTCACCTCGGATTGTTCACTACTCCACTTCTGGCCCGTGATGTCATTCAGCTCGTGTGTTCCTTTCAAGTTGCATAATCTTACATGCTTCTAAAGGACACACTTCATTTTCCCTCCATGTGATAGAACCCCCATGCATCTCTCTTAAATTGCTGCAAGGTCACACCCTTGCTTCCAACAAAGATATCCTACTTACCTCTGCGCAGTATCAATTCAAGCCATTATTGTACTACCCACTATGGGGAATCCAACTCCAAATGGTCTGGGGTCTAGGTTGGAATTCTTATTGTGGAGATCCCCTGACATGCTAGTGAGTCCAGCACCATCAACACTTTTCTAGCACCCCCTTAGCCTCTTCAAGTTGTTTCTGACCACATTCCTTTGTTTGGGACACATACATGGCTCCATCCCCCTTTCTTGACCCTTTCCACTATACACCTTTGCCTCTTTCATGACACACTTCCATATTTTCCTTGGAATTTTCCCTATCCCTATGCAACCTGTTGACAAGGTTAATACTCTCTGTGGACAAAGACAATCTGTCTAGCCCAATGAGTGGTTCTAGCAACTTAAGTGACAATCAACTAGACATATTCCTAGATTATAATTGAAAAGTATAACGAGAGAGATGATCTACCTCGCTTTGATGCTATTCCAATTTCCTTTATTGAGATCCTCAAATCGCTTGTGTCAAGGATTTGTTCCTGCTTCTTTCAACGCTTATGTACCTACCCAAGTGATCAAGAGATGAAAAATCATGCCATAACCAATATCAAATCCAATAATAACCTACTTAGCTGATCAAGGAATGCCAAGCTAATACATACATAAACATATATATTTTGGGAAGATAAACTAGCAGTTGTATATTATTTAAAGAATAAAGGGAAGATTACAACCATAGCCTTGATGTTGAAAGGCTCTCCTTGAGTGGTAATCCAAGTCCAAGCCAAGAAACTCTCCAAACACTCCTTCTCCAAGTCTAATGAATAACCTCTAAGCACAAGCTCAGCATAGGGGTGCAAATGGACATAGATCAACCATTTGGGAATGGGAGAGTAGGAATTTATAAGCTGGGAGAGGGAGTTAGGACTCCTCAAAAGATAGAATTAGGCCCACATATCAAGGAGGTAGCTCACAGGGATGAGACCAAGAGGTCAAATTAGGAGGATTCAACCTCATCTATGCGAAACCACCTCCATCTCGCAGCTTTGGAAGCTTCTAGATCATGAAGCTTGTCATCCTCTTTGGGAAAACTTCCTTTTGAGACCATTGTGGGTCTGAAAGAGAAAAGAGCAATGCCATCGTTGGATTAACATGGTGCAATAGGTGATCATCACGGTTTTGAGCTTCATAAGGGTGATGACCCTCAATTTAGGGTTTTAAGAGATATTTGTTTAGAGAAATCTCCAGAGATTTTCCAAGAAAATTTAAAGGAGGGATCTGAACTGTATACATGGATGAGTATACTGTATAATGATCATGTTTTGGGCACTTCAGGGTATGTCACAGGGAAGTGCAGGAGGAATGACAAAATACTATGTAACATACTCCCCCGAAAGCATGAAGGCCAAACGAGGAGTGATGGTTGAGATGATTTACAAGCTTTTGGCAAGGACGAGGACACGCATTATTAGGAGACCTGGAAATCAAGGATGCATATACATATACATATATGAGATCAAGACATGAATCCACAACATGGACACATCCATTCAAATGATGAAGACTATATGAAAATATCCATGGTATGGGCTCAACCATCCAGATAACAAGGATCTTCATAAATATAAAGTTTCATGGTACGGTCACAGCCATCTGTATAGTAGAAACATGTGTACAATCATGAATGACATATAACTCCATGCAGCCTAAGCCATAACAAACAAGACTCAGGGTCTTGCGCTCCATCCCGGCCCTATCAATGTACGTATCCTAACATGCAAATAAAAGTGTTGAAGTCGAACATGCTAGAAAACCACCTGATTACCAACCAATGATGTGGAGCGTTAACAGGTATGAGAGAAACCACCAATAATGACAATGGTTCTCAAGGTACTACAATACAATCCATGAATGTGATAATGAAGATGAGGTTGAACACTTGTGGAATCACCTGATCAAAAGCCAATAATGAAGACCTATAGCCGGACGCGAAGAACTAGCCATTAGGGCATGCCAGCTCTAAGGTACTGAAAGGGAGTTCCTAAGTCATCTTCCTGGATAATGAGCTAAAGTCTACATGAAGTGACCCATCGAAGGAGGGAAATGATGAATCCCCAGTCATCAACACGAAACAAGGAATAAAGTGGAATAATATTCAAGATTGTAGCAATGTCTCAAACAATGTATAGGTAAATAACTATAGATTGGACTTCTCTTGAACATATTGGCGACATGGCTCCGGAGTGTGGCAATATCTGACTCAACATAGGACTAAAGTTCATGATGAAAATGTGGAATAGTCAAATTAGAGGAAAAATGGATCACCCAAACCCAGGAGGACAATTGACTGAATTAGGATATCCCAAACCCGACACGAGAGCAGAAGAGTGTCATGTTTAAGACTGACATGTTGCATACAAAGTATGTCTCATCTTCATTTTTCCCCACTATTTCTAGCGAGTACCGCAATTATTTTTATCAAAAGCTTGAAGGGGATAGCATATGCTTGTTATGTAAGTTCATTCTTTGAATGAATCCACCCTATTAAGTTTTACGAGTCCTAGGAAGGAGAAGCTCGATCTCATCATGGTGACGAGTCTTTCGTCGTAAAGTTTTAACAAGCTCGATGTAAGTATAGCTCAGTATCCTTTTCACATTTAGGGAGTTTGAAAAAGAAATGGAAAATAAAACTTCAACATGTCCCTTTTCGTAGATTTTTCCCTTGAACTCGAAAAGCTAGAAAACAATATCCGAGGGAACCTCTTGACCATGTCGACCAAGGTGTACCTTTTTTGTAAATAGTCAATCTTAGCCCGAAAAAAGGGTAAATGTACACTGAGGTGACGATGATTCATTTACTTTAACGAGTTCAAAACAACAAGTACTCGACAATATTTTTAGTTTTCGAGAGTTAGAAAAGAGCTAAAATATGACTCTAGGGAGGTTCCTTTTTCATTTGTTTAATGACTCTATAAAAGAGATAAAATAAAACTCACATAATCAGTCAATAATGATCACTGTTCACATTGAAGGCACCTGTAACTGCACAAGAAACACACCCATCACTGGTATCGAGAGAAAATATTAAAATATTATGACAAATATTGACAAAATGACTTTAAAAACTTATAAATAGGTAAAAGTAATTTCATTTTTTACTAAGCTCTGAAAGTGATTTTTGTGCCCTAGTTCTCTTGATTTTCCAGTGGATGCTATAGGAGATCCAGGGTACCGTTTCATGAACCGCCTATGATAGGTAAGAGCCTCATCCCTGATTTTGCATTTTATTACTTTTTTATGCATTTTAAATGGTGATGTATATGCTAGAAAGGAAGATTTTTAAAAATTTAGGGTGCTGACGACCATCGCGGGTATGGTCACTGGACTTGCGATGGTCACGCTAGAGCCTAAAGGCTCATGTGATGCCATCACACTGTTTGCAAAAAGAGGCGTGATGCCATCGCACTGTTTTTAAAAACATGCATGATGCCATCGTACTGTTTGTAAAAACAGGCGCGATGGCGTCGATGGTGTTTTTTAAAGAAATGAAACTCTCTTTTAAGCAAAAAATGATGATTTTGATCCATGAAAAAGGCATTAATAAGTGTTTAAATGTTGTTTTGCAGGAGAATATGATTTTGGAGTGGAAAGAAAGAGGTCATGAGGCCGAAGATAATCAAGCAGCTTAAGATCCTGCATGCATAAACACACTGAGGGATTGCAGACTGCTAAAAATTTTCAGGACCATAGGGTTAAGGGCTCAGATGGATTTGTTGCCCTATCTGATCAGTCTCTGGGATGTAGATCAAGAGATATTCATCATAAAAGGCTAAGAACTAGAAATAGAGGAGATGGATATCTACTTCATCACAGTATTGTCCCGAAGAGGGGAAGAAGTTCAACTCTTTGGATTTTGCCAACAAGGGGAGAGTACAAGGGGTTTAGTCTAGAGGTATTGCCCTGGTGCCCAAATAAGCAATGGAGGTAAGTTGAAGATTGCGACAATCAGTAACAACCTCGTTCTGAGAACAATTTTGTTCCCTATGGCACATGTGTTTGGCACGCAAGCCTTGCACGAGGCTTCAAAATCCCAGTTCAAATATGCTATCACATGCTTGACCCCCATCGTATTTAACAGGTGTGGAGGCCTTTTGGAAAACATGAAACGTCAACTGAACAAGTGGAATCATGGACACCTAAAGCAATTCGGGTTGGATTCTATATTAGTGACCTTCTTTTTGGAGCGAGTGCCCCTATTTTAGTATCAGTGGGCAGAGGTACCAGAGCCTGCCCCCCAAGATTCGAGACTCGTGAGATGGAGCTAGCTCATGCCTCGAGGAGGCACGGGTCAACATATGCATTATCCACCACAATTCTTCACTTGGCTAGAACACCAACTACTTGTGGTGGATGACTATGCTTATGCTGGCACAGATTTCAAGTGGGATCTAGCTCTACCTCTGCCACCAGGTGAACAGTGGACCGATGCAGGTAAAAGCTTGTTTTTTGGATTTTTTCAAGTTTTATGATTTTTTGTAAAAATGTAAATTGAGACTCAAATTACAATAAATGTACAGATGTGGGACTAGAGAGACCACCAAAAAATGTTTCCAACAGCAAGGCAAGCTTCTCATCTGATAGTGGGTGCGGACTACAAAGAAGGGGCTCACCCCTTAGCTGAGATGGAGTGCAATATGGAGGCAATAACTCGAGGGGTTCCAGATTATGCCACTATCGATGATGTTCCATGGCATTGGTAGAGACACACTGTGGGAGTCTCTGAGAGACTGCATCAACTTCTAGGCCGAGTGATCAGAGCGGTCTCATGCTATCATGAGCACCGTGTAGTTTGATAGTTTATCAAGGTATTTTACACATTTTGTAGGCTTTGAAAGCCAAGTGTCTTAGAACACTTTATTTTTGACATTTTGATGTAAAAACTTCGGCAGAAGCATGCGATATCTATATTATATATATATATATATATATATATAATATATATAAAATATATATATAATATATATATATAATTATAATATATATATATATATATATAATATATAATATATAATATATATAAATATATATAATATATATATATATGCATGTTGTATTTCTACTTATGTGTTCATAACATGATTCAATTTTATAAATGATGCAAATTTCTACTAAGAACAAAATTTGCTAATGCATTGGTTAATGTATTTAAATTACATGGAATATGTTGATATGTAATGTAATAAAAGTTTCTTTCCAGCAATGTAACACATAGATACATACATAATATTTGTGGATTTCTCACTTAGTAATGATTGTTTAATTGTAACACAAGGAGCTACGAATCGAACTTGACAACTAAATCCTTAAAACCATGAGCAACTGCTTCTGACAAGAGTTCAATAAATGCAGATTATTCAACAATATTATTGGTTGTTCGACCAAGGTAGATACCTTGTAAGTTAATCAGCTCATCATTGGGGTCATAGAGTACCCATGTTGCGGAAGAGAGGTTCTGTGTGCTATGACAAGGACCATCAGCAAAACCAACACAATGGCTTGACGAAATCTACAAACTGAGTTGAACACAGGTAAGTAGAGAAACACATGTCTACAGTGCAAACAAACACACCAAAAATAAAAAACACACATTAATGAATTAACACACTAATGTACAAAAGTTATTACACGAATTTCACTCATAATACTTTTTGAGATACAACCCATTACGAGGTTGTGACAATGCATTTCCCTCATACTCACATAGCTCATAGGAACCTTTATGTAAGACACGCTTGACGATATAGGCCCCATGCCACATGGGTTCGAACTTGTCTGCCCCCAATTTATCGTTGGCTTGATCATAAAGAAGGACCGAGTCGCCTTCAACAAAAGTGCGAGGAACGATTTGGTCAAAATGAGCTTTGACTCGCTCTTTTGAGCTTCGATGACCATTGCAGCAATGCGATGAGTCTCGTCAAGTCCCTCAAGATAGAGTAGCCACCCCTCTTCAGGCGAGGTATTCAGAAGAAGTTTCATAGATAGCTTAAGCGAAGGGATTTCACATTTAATTTGAAGAGTTGCCTCTAAACCATACACCAGCTGGAATGGAGTGAATCCAGTGGCCATCTTAGAAAAAGTTCTGTAAGCCCAAAGAGCTGAGAATAGCATTAAATTCCAATCCTTTCTATGCTTCCCAATGGTACGCTGAAGCATAGTAATCAAAACTTTATTGACTTCTTCAACCTAGCCATTGGCCTGTGGATAATAAGGAGTTGAGCTATCATGTCAAAGGCCCAACTGAGTAGTTAGCTCTGCCATCATGTTCTGACGAAAATGTGATCCACGGCTAGTCACGATAGCTTGAGGGACACCCAAACATGCTATGATGCGGTTAAAAGGGAATTGAGCAGCAGTAATACTATCAACATTTTATGTAGGCATTGCTTCGGCCCATTTCATAAAATATTCGACGACAATGATGATATAACCATGCCCCCCAGCCGAGTGAGGGTTACATGTCATGAAATCAATGCTCCATTTGGAAAATGGGCCAATGGTAATTACTGGATGTAGGGGTGTGGGTGGGGAGTGCTACTTGAGGTTGAAAATCTGGCATTCATGGCATTTTTGGACAACTATAATGCATTCTTTGAAGATAGAAGGCCATAAATAACTGATGCGATTGATTTTCTAAGTAGTGGCATATCCAGACATATGACCACCATAGGCACCAGAGTGGAAATCATTTAAGACCAGCTCAGCCTCTTTAAGGGTGAGACATCTACGAAGAACAGAGTCCACACCGACCCGATACAATGTATCACCGAGGATCTGATAGAGTTGGGATTGATGCCAAATGTAGCGTCGATTAGATCGGGACAACTCAAATTAGAAAGTTTGGGTTTGGAGATAAACAATAATGTCTCCATACCATGTGTTAAGAGTGTTGATCAGAAATAGAGTTTCTTCAGGTATTTGTTTAGTAAAATCAGTTGGAGTTCTTACAGATGGAAGAGGACATATTAACTCAGGAAAACACCACAATTTCTTTGATTTGGAAGCAGTAAATTCCAAATCAAACTCCTATAGGATCACGATCCATTTGGAGTATTTCCCCCTGTAACTGACGAGCGAGTATATATGTCATTGGGTTACAATAAAAAAACATGGTGGTTTTCTGTAAAAGGATATAATGTCAAAATATTTGGACGACATGCACTACCACCAAGGAAAGCTTCTTGACATGAGCATATCAAGACTCAATATCAAGAATATTCTGACTCAGAAAATAAACCACGTGCTTGTTTCCGTCGTCGTTGTCCTGAACTAACACCATAGAAATAGTGGTATCAGTTGCAGCCAAATATTGGAAGTAATGACGATGATAATGGGGGGGATGCAGTAAAGGAGCACTAATCAGTGCGTTCTTTAAAGCATCGAAGGATGCATGGGAAAATTCATCCCAAATAAAATGGATCCCCTTCTTGAGTAAGAGAGTAAAAACCTTGGCAAGTTCGGTGTAATTAGGGACAAATCGAAGAAGAAAATTAGCTTTTCCCTGTAGGTTTTGCAACTATAGTAATGACGTGGGGTGGGGGGGGGGGTTAAATTGACTATGGCCTCAACTTTCAAAAGATCAATCCTGATACCTTCACAAGACACCACAAAACCTAAGAGCCAGCCAGACTCGATGTAAAACAAACACTTGCGTGCATTGAGACAGATATTGTAATGCTGACATCGTAAAAAGATGGCTCTTAAGTGATTTGGATGGTCATGACGTTTAGCCGAATGAGTTGGTAAGTCGTCGAGGTATGGCTGAACAATGTGTCAAATGTCATGAAATGCGTGAGACATTGCTTGTTGGAAGGTAGTGCCAACATTCTTCAAACTGAAAGGAAGTGTTTTGTAAGTGAAATTATCCCATGGATAGATAAAGGTAATTTTATGCTGATTGATGGGTGAAATGTTAATATGGTTATAGCCATTAAAACCATGCATGAATGAAAAAATGTCACTCCCAATGCATTTGTCGATGATTTGGTCAATAAAGGGAGTAGGATAATTGTCCTTAGGACATGGGCGATTGATATCACGGTAATCAACATAAACACATATCATGCCTTGCTTTTTGGCAACAGGAACAATATTGGATACCCAATTTGTCAATGGAATAGGATAAATGAAACCCGCTTTCAAACTATTCTCTACTTTTGCTTTGATATTAGCAACCTTTCAAGGGTGCACAGGGTGAAGCCATTGTCGAATAGGCTTAGCACCAAGATAAGTCAAAATCTCATGCACCACTATGGTTGGATCGATACCAGGCATTTCCTCGTATGACCAACCGAAAATGTCTCAAAATTATTCAAAAAGCTGAGTATAAATCTTGGTCTCATTTGGAGAATAGGAAACCCCAATATGAATGTTCTCGAAAATTCTAGGTTTAATGGAGATGTCAAGAGGCATTGTAGTAGTGATGTTTGCCATATTACCCTCCGACAAGACTTCATGCACTAAGACAGGTGTCTGGAGTGGAGTTGTAGGAGAATGAGAAAAAGACGCTTCAAGATAGGAAGGCATCTCATCGAGGCTAGGAAGAAATGAAGAACGAGGATGTAGACTTTTCCATGGAATTTCATCCACAAACATGACCTCAACGATACTCTCGTTGGTGGGGAATGTCTCATTCAAAGGATTCGAGGAATCCCAAGAAAACAGCTAGGAGGATGGCATGTAAGTGTCCAGGTCATACTGAAGATAGTATGACTTTCTAAAGCGTCCATCGAAGCTAAGACAATTTCTTGATAATTTATCTTCGATGGACTTAAAGGCATAGCATCACCAAATGAGTCAATTTTATCATTGGTAGGGATAATCCAAGGATCCATAGAGTTCGATATCATATTGACCGAATGAACATTTAGAGGTGGGAGAGAAAAGGTACCCATTAAAGCAGAGTCTTTGAAGAGACCCGCCCCCACACTATCGTAAGGAATCTCAGTATTTCACACGTAAGGAACGTTGTCGTTCAATGAACCAGAAGAAAAGAAGGACAATTGATCAACCATGACAATTTTTGCTTCATGAGGAAAATGAAATATGCAGAAAAAATAATACACCAGACAAAACATGGCGTGAGTCTAGCTTCACTCGAGAAGAAGGTTGTAGTTGAGATTGGCATCTACAATTTCTACTTCTAATTCAGCAATTGTTCCTTGTAATGTAATCAGAAATTTTTTGAGAATAACATATGGACGTGAATCTCTACCATCAAAGGCTTCCAAGGTATTAGGATACTGGTTAAGAGAAGGAGAGCCAATGGCTTTCCAACAAAAAACTGACATGATGCAGGTAGAGGCACCTTCATCAATAATCGTTTGATGAATTGTCTTTCATTTAATAATGACCTGTATTAGAAATGAAATCTGATGAGCAAGATGAGGCACATGATTCTCTAGATCGAAAGTAATCAAAATCAAATCAGAAGGATCAATAACACCTATAGAAAATAACAATGAATTCCATTGCATTGGACAAGATTGAAGAACCTCCAAGGAAGACATCTTCAAAGGTGCCTGAGCTAAATCCTCAACAATATTGTAATGTTGCACAAATCTAACATTCAAATTAAAATATGACTTCTGAAGAACACCTTAGGGAGGTGGTCAGATGACAGAATCACTGTTAGGATTCTCGATATGGAGCAGATCCGAATTGGATGGAGTAGAAATAAAAGGAGTATCAATGGCTTCTTTCTCAATTTTCTGCTTAGACATGGCCTGATGGTCCTTAGTTTGAGTAGTGATGAAGATAGTTGATGAACCTTGCATCATGAACACGTGGGAACCCAAGGAAGAGGAAGACTGAGGTTGTTCTACCAACTGGGTATGTTGTGATGGAAAGGGTTCTTTTAAGACAGTCGAAGTCCCTTTCATCAAGTGACTGACTTCATATCATTAGGGACAATCCTTAGTGTAATTATCCTCCTCACAGATGAGGCAAGGATATATTGGCTTTCTTCTAGAAGCATCATCAATAGAGGATTTAGGAGGGTAATATTTTGGGGCATCGACTTTGGCCTTACCCTTGCCCTTATTTTTACCTTTAGAGGTCTTGTCTGCTGTGGTAGACTCGATAGCATGTACCTCAGAGGTTTTACCAGGACTAGAAGAATTTTTGGAGGGATTATTGGAATCAGTGTTCAAGATAGATTTATGCTTTGAAGAAGCTTTCGTTGAAGTTTGAGAAACAAAACCAATCACACGCTGAACAGGTGTTGTAAATTAAGACTTCGATGCTGTAAGATACCATGATGGTCTTGGAGCATCAGGTAACATCTCATACAATGTGTCAGATTGTGAATAGACCATGTCTAAAGACTGGGCATGGGCAATATATTTCTCTTCAGTAACACATCCACCCATAGCTATACCCTTAGCAATTTTGTTGACAAATGATTTTGTGAACAATTCTGTTAAAAACTCATTAGCAATATCAAACTTGATGAGGTGACGTCGATGTCTCCATTCATGGATATGATCGGAAATGTGGGTTGCAGTGTATTTCTTAAGGGATGTAAGAAAATTGGTTCCAATTTCATACCAAACTGCTAATTGGAAATGAGTGAGCAAAGCCATAGAGAAAGAGTTGAAATCACCATAGGTACCTTGAGGAAATTCAATGTACCACTTATCAGCAACACCCGTGAGAGTTCTTTGTAGGAGTCGAAGATGGATAGAGTCATTAACATACGAATTAGAGGAGCACCAGAGGTGATATGTCATCACGTGGGCTTGTGGATCCTCCTTCGATTTTCCCTCGAATTTGGGGCAATCAGTTAGAATTTTCGTCAAAACTGGAGGTGAGTAAGGCAAATGAAGAATGAGATCATTCGTGCCCCTCGAGACATCGGGAAACTCCAATATAGCCAAGAAAGGTAATTACGTGTTAAATGACATGTAGGACCTTTGAGGAGACCCAAAATGTAGAGTCCATCCTTGTTGGTAAGTATGTTTCCCCCAAAGTGGAGGATTTTGTCCATATGGAACCTTGTTTTGTCCCCACTGAGAGTTACCTTACCCGTAAGGTGGATTCAGTCCAAGGTATTCTTGATAATGCCCTGCCATAGGCTATTGATAAGCACTATACATGACGTACGGGTTATAAGGTTACTGAACATGTTGACCCTGGACGTAAGGAGATTGACCATACTCCTGCAGGGGTTCACCCTGACCTTGCAATGGTTGACCTTTCTAATACACATATAAAGCTTGCTACTACCAAGGCTGACCTTGTTGCTACAAAGGCTGACTTTGCTGCTACAAAGGCTGACTTTGTTATTGTAAAGGTTGACCTTGCTACTGCAAAGTTTGGCCTTGCGAGGACAAAGGTTGGAGGACTATTGAACAAACTGAGTTTGTGGCTGCAAAGGTTGTTGCGACTATGACAAAGGTTGCCCTTGCTATTGTAGCAATTTCCCTTACTGTTGCAATGCTTTCCCTTCCTATTGCAAAGATTACCCTTACTGCTGCAAAGGTTGTTCTTGTTACTACAAGGGTAGCTGGACAGTTCCTGGGGTTATACCCTGAGGGTATTTATAGTTCTCAAATTGGATCTAGCCATATCCACCAGGAATAACGGATTGACCAGGCTAAACATACGGTCCATCTTGAGGAATGTAAGGTTAATTAACTAAGGATTGCGAACCATATGGGACATAAGCCTATTGGAATGAGACTTCAGCCATATACAGCTATTGATATTGGACGTTACCTGACCCAGACGGACCAACAGGGTTAGGAATATTGCCATAAAAAGGTTGATTCATTGTAACCATGTGAGTTTGTAATCCACTCACACTGGTTTCACTTGACATGAGAGGAATATTCAGATCTTACCCCTTCGGAAGTGGCACGGTATGTCCACTCGATGGAGGGATATAAGAACTTACCAAAACCTGACCTAAGACAGTCAGTTGAACCGGAAGAGTCAGTTGAAACGATGAAACAAGTTGATACATAATGGTACATTAAAAGGAACTGAAGTGAATTTTATTTGTAAAGTGGTTCAAGAGGTCGTGTTTGGAATGAACAAACCCAATGTAGGCATAGAATTGGAAGACTAGATGCGGTTTTGATACATTGATGAGGCACTAGGAGTACCCGAGACTAACTGAGCTAAAGTGGTATACTCATGTGGCAACATGGGTTCACTAGTTTCAGGACAGGAGAGAGACAAGACGCTTCCTATATAAGGAAAGACTTATGGAGGGAATTCATATCCCTAATCATCATCCATGTGAGGAGTATGGGTAGTAGAAACTTCTGAATGACCCTGAGAAGAGACTTGGATTTCAACTTCTAACTCCATAGATGGAAATAATTGGTGATGAGGAACCCAAGATGTATGAGGTGATAACTCCAAAGGAATAGCAGGCCAATCGTATGGATTGTAAGGGCATAGAGGAGATATCACAACGGGATCAAACAATGGATTCGATGAATAGATAGCAAGCCTCTGAGGAATTTTAGGAGTTTGCGGACTCTTAGAGGTATGAATAAGATTATTAGAGGAATCTGGATCAGATTCTTGAGGTGACTAGGAATCTGATGGAGGCAGACGATAAGATAGAGGTTGGATACTCGAAACAATTCTAAGTTCAAAACCTTGATCCTCAAGCAACTAAGGAAGTTCCAGATGAACTCCTAAGGAGGACCCTTTAGCATTAGAAAATGAAGGGGAACTATGAGATGGACTCAATGGTTCAGCCACAATGACTTCCTCTCAACAACAAAAGGAAAGGAAAATTCACTTAGGGCTTTAACAATCTTGAAATTAACAGGGAATTACTCAATATTGGTCTAAGAAGCAAATTCTTGGGTTTGACATGTTTATCATGGGTAGTTATTTTTTAGAAACAAAACATTACCTTTTCATCTTTTAAGAGTTGAGAAAAGGGTGAAAAGGTGACTCTAGTCGCTTTCAATAGTTTTACGAGCTTGAAAGGACAAGTTTCTCGATTATCTTTTCAAATTTAAAGATTCAAAAAAGATCAAATGACTGCTTAGGTGAATCTAGGTAAAAGGAGTACCAAGTAACCGTGAAATGCAATATACACCTCAACAAATAAATTTACCAAGGACTTGATGTACGTGCATGCAATCTCCTTGAATATTGTGTTCGATGTATCATGTTTATAGGGTGACAGACTCAACTTCCTATGGATAAATGCTTGCAACATATGGAGGTCTCCCTTTATATATGCGATGGTACGGGGAGCACAAGTCTGTGCTAGCATTGTCTAATGCTGAAGCGAGTGATAGCTATTAAGTTTTAAAGAAGCCGAAACACGTCTCTAACCTAGACTACTAGATATGAACGTTAATGTTTTAAATGCTCCTTAGATTAATTGATATATTTTAAAGTTGATCCTGTAATTATGTTTCAATTTCAAGGCCTTAACGATGTTACCTGTTCCTAAAATGAAAAATATATGATGAAATGAAATCCTTCAATTCAATGAAAGTTATCTATGTAGGGAAAAAGATCACTCAAATTGTGCACCAAACCAAATGTAAAAATGCACCCATGACAATATCCAAATGCTAAATCCAAAATATGAAATCTAATCTTTCATATGATAACAAATGCAATGCCAAACAAATCTTAAAGCAAAATTTCTTTAACATATAATGATGATTTTTTCTCTTTTTCAAAATGCAATAATGTAATCTAGTGCAAAGTAAAAGAGAATGCAAGCAAGCCAAAAAATATGAAAATTTATTTCACATGAATGATTTGAATGCAACTCAAAATGCTTCAAAAACTATGATAATTATAACACTTTAACTTCCACTTCGAAACACAAAAACTTCAAACAGTTCCTTTTGATTCCAACAAGACAACATATTTGTAATCTATCGTTCATCAAATGAAGCTTAAGTAACTTTCACAATATCCACAAATGAAAACAACTTAAGGCACAAGAACCAAAAACTGATCTGCAAAGTATGTTTGAACACACAAAGACTCTTTAATACAGGTAATGGATATCTGATATCTGATGAGAAGACCAACCAGTGGACGAAGGTTAACTTAGAATACCTAGAACCATAAAAAGATAATCAAACTTTAAGTGCAATGAAACCAAGTTAAAAGAAAATTGCAATTAGAAAATGATAGAGTCAATGAAAAGCACAAAGGTAAATCACTGAGAGAAGGAAAATAGAACTGAAAATAAGAAAGAAAACCCTAAATTTCTTAATTTTCTGCAATGATCACACCTGTAAGAAGGAAAGTAGCAATCATCACTACTGTCACTAGAAAACGCGTGATATCATTGTGATTGTCAGGGTCAAACTCATGATGGTTGAGGAAAACAAAAAAAAAACTCGAAATATTCAAGAACAGTTCAAATTAACAACCTTCAGACATCTACTATAAAGTGACACTAACTCTAGACAAGTAATGAAGTCCAAAAATGAATGGTTGATCAAACTCGTCAAAAGAGAAGGTGAAAAAAGGTATGGAAAGGGTCATAGGCTCCCCAAGGAATCACCATTTTGTTGACAAGGTTAATCCTCTATGTGGATAGAGATGATCCCTCTAGCCAAATGAGTGGGTCTAACAACTAAAGTGACAACCAACTAGACATTTTCCTAGACTATAATTGAAAGATAGAACAAGAGAGATGACCTACCTCACTCTGATGCTATTCCGATTTCCTTTATTGAGATCCTCGAACCGCTTGTGTCATAGACTTTTTCCTTCTTCTTTAAGTGCTTATGTACCTACACAAGTGATCAAGAGAAAACAAAGTATGCCAAAACCAATAGCAAATCCAATAATAACCTACTTAGCTGATCAAGGAATGCTAAGCTAATACATACATAAACATATATATTTTGGGAAGATGAAATAGAAGTTGTATATTGTTTAAAGAATAAAGGGAAGCTTACAACGATAGCCTTGATGTTGAAAGGATCTCCTTGATTGGTAATCCAAGTCCAAGCCAAGAAACTCTCCAGACACTCCTTCTCCAAGTCTAATGAATAGCCTCTAAGCACAAGCTCAGCATATGGGTGCAAATGGACATAAATCAACCATTTGGGAATGGGAGAGGAGGAATTTATAAGCTAGGAGAGGGAGTTAGGACTCCTCCAAAGATTGGATTAGGTCCACATCTCAAGGAGGTAGCTCATAGGGATGAGATCAAGAGGTCAAATTAGGAGGATTCGACCTCATCTATGCAAAACCACCTCTAGCTCCCCGCTCTAGAAGCTTCTAGATCACGAAGCTTCTCATCCTCTTTGGGAAAATTCATTTTTGAGACCATCAAGGGTATGAAAGAGAAAAGAGCGATCTCATTTCTGGCTTAACATGGTGCAAAAGGTGATCATCGCAGTTTTGAGCTTCATAAGGGTGATGCCCCTTAATTTAGGGTTTTAAGAGCTATTTCTTCAGGGAAAGCTCCAAATATTTTCCAAGAAAAGTTAAAGGAGGGATCTGAACTATATACATGGATGAGGATACTGTAAAATGATAATGTTTTTGGCACTTCAGGGTATGTCATAGGGAAGTGCAGGAGGCGTGACCAAATATTGTGTAACAAACCACCATGCCACAATAACAAGACTGGATCTGTAGGGGAAAAACATATTACTAATAATGGGCTAGTGTTGGTAAACACAAACTCACCACACATTTGAGGAAACAACTACTCATTTTTGGGAGCTTATATCAATCCTCATTAAGGAAGAATTGGTTCATGCTCAACAGGAAGGGCCCTCCTTGAGGCACCTCCTCTTGGTACTGAGGTACTTACAGAATTGGTTGATTAGGTGCTTGCCATTAGGCACACATGTGGGCACTTCAATCAATATATGCACATGGTGGACTTGTACTGGGACATCAAATTCCTTTAGGTTGGATTATCCTGGATCGACATGAGCATAGAAAGGACATCCTCCTCTCCATGGATAATTTACATCAGTGCATGAAACACTTGGATCGATGATTGTAGTACACTAAGAAGCACCTTTGCACTCCTCCCTCATCCTAGTCTCTTGTTATGTCCTTGGTTTTTCAAATTATTGTTTACTTAGTTTGATCTAATGGCCTTGAAGGATCATACTTTATCATATTCATGGTAAATTTTTAACTCCGAGGAAATTTTTGGTCTTCTACCTCTCTTAGCAGGGTACCTTTTTTGTATGGTCAGGTTTTCCTAGCAACTCACCATTCTAAAAACTCCAATATTTTCATGTAATTTCTTGTTTTGAAGGAAATATTCATTTTATTCCACCCAAAAAAGACCTCAAAAGAGCTATACTTTTATCCTTTAGAAAAATAAATGTTCTTGAGAGAATGACTCTTTAGTTTATGCGTTGATTTTTAGGATTATAATGCCATGGTTAAAAATTGTTGAAATTTTAAGGTTTTTTGTACTTTTTGTATTTGGTTTCATTTCCAAGGTTGAAAAATGTTAATTTTAATGTTTTTCATAGTCATGTTATTTGACCTTTAATGCCATGGTTGAAATATTTTGGAATTTTAAAGTTTTCCATGATCATGATTTTGGTTGCCATGGTTGAAAAATTTTGGAATTTTAACCTTAAAAAAAGGTGATGCAACATCAACAATTTTCGATTTCAAGGTGTTTTTTCATGTTATGTGAAAAAATAACGGTTTTTTGGGCTATAGTTCTCATTTTGAGGTTATAATTTTCATTACATTGGTAACATTGTTGAGGAAGTGAAGGGGTGTATGAATGATGACTAAGGATGCTTGGCAATGATGACTAATATAATTTTAAAGTGTTAAGATGAGAAGTTATGAATACTTGTAATTGGTGAGGAATGACAAATGATAAATTGGGGAAATTTTTCAAAGGTTCAATATTCAAGGATGACAATTGTTTGTTTTTGACAAAGGAAATAGACTATGTGATAGGTTGGCTTTTATAAATGATGATCCAACACCTAAAATGAAAAGTAAGAAGCTTATCTACCCATATGAATTATGTAATTGGATTATACAAACCAATATGCCTAAGAGAACAATGTTATCTTAAACAAGGATGGCCTAGTGTTTACATGTTATTAGGTATAATGGTCAAATGATATAAAAACCATGGGTAATTAAAAAAAAATGTTCAAGGCCAAGATTATGAAATTTTGATGATAATAAGGAAATTCACCAAATTTCGTTATGGTAGAAGAATATATACTTAGAGATTATAGCTCTAGATAATGTTGACCCACTTGAGAGTTAACAATGTACTTAGATAAGGAAATATATGAAAGCATTAACATTTTATTGAAAGGAGGACTATACCTACCATATGAATTGTCAAATTATTTAAATAATACGAAATGATTATTGATGAGAAATTGGTATCCTATAAGAACATAACACTAATAATATTGATGATCTAGACCAAATCCTAGAGGGATGTTAAATAATATTATGCGTTAAATATAATAGTTGATATTCATTATTTATACAGGCTAATGAATTTGATTTTGTTAATGAAGAATGATAATAGTACTTATGTTGTATTATTACATAACATATTAGATGTGTTGAGATGATTAACTTTGATGTCTGATATGATGTTATATTAACATGTGGTTCCATTTTCTATGTGACATAATGATATATCTTTTATACATATATGTTGATGTTCAAATTTATGATAGCTGTTCATGATGTGATGACATGTGGTAATTGGATGAAGTTTTTATAATGATATGTATACAAATTGGATGCATAAGTATATGGTCCCTTACTATTCACGATGTGATGATAAAAATCATGTTGTATTCATGTTGGCATGTGGATACTTTTTATGAGATGATGATGATATAACTAATGCATTGTTTGCATGTTGTGCGGTCATGATTGACAATAAATCTACCTTTGGGATGGGAGGGTTGATTTATTTAATGATCTTGTGGAAGCCCATAACTATGAGGGAGGATATGTAACACCTTAGGCAATGGGGAAAAACTCAATCAACTACTCATGCTAGTGTTTCTTTTGCCTTGTATAAATCTCAATGGGATATGAGACTATCTTGAGAAGGTCGAGTGCATGATATTGGAGTTATAATATCAAAGTATAGAAGTAGGATGGAATTGTGTGTGGGACATTGATGCCTAGGATGTACCTAGTTGGAGTTTTGGAGGGAGTTTGGGTCAGCCTTTTGAGAGGACTAAGGTACATGAGTACCAAAATGGGTGCTTTCCTTGAGGAAAATGAGGTTTGATCCTTAGGGTTCTAGTATAGACTGATGAGGCTTTAAATTAGGTTCAGAAAGTTGGGAAATAAGAGCTTGAAAGTACTTGCACTTCCCCTTGTGTTGTGATGTAAATTTTGATGGTTGTTGTGGTCACTTGGGTGGCCCTTATACCAGTTACAATAGAGGGTGTTGGATAAGAGATAAGAAATTAATAAATAACTTATAAGTTATATCATTAAACCTAATTTTGGGACATAGTTCCTTTAGAAGAGGGAAACATGTAATGACCTATATTATCAAATTAATAATAGTAATAATAATAATAATAATAATAATAGATTGGAGTCCATAATAAACAAATAAAGAAACTATTTTATTAAAAAAAAAGAAAAAGCATAAAAATAGTAAGAATAAATTAATGGAAAAAAGTAAAATTAATAAAAACTAGAAGAATAAAATAAGTAAGACTAAATTATGGAAAAAAAGAAAAACTTAAGAAAAACTTAAGATAAAATTAGAAATTGCATGATGACATATTTATTATGTGCATGAAGAATTTCCTTCCATTTTTGGAAAATTTTGTTCTATTTAATAGATGAGAAAGAGAATGTGAGGCATTATTTTTCGAAGTATAATTCTAGAAAAAAGAAGATTCACTGGGTAAGGTAGTTTATTGATGGTTTGGGGGTAGCTAGTTGTAGAAGGACATAGTACAATTGAGCCTCAGGTCGAAATTCACCCCAAAACGTTTATTGAAATTAAAAGGATCATAACAACACAATATTCATAAGTTATAAGTAAGTTGGGTTTGCTTACTCCCAGGTATGATTCCTCCTACTCATTTGTCATGTGGATTATGTAATTATTAACAAATTCCCTTTTTCATGTTGTTAATTAATGGTCTTGAATTCTTGTAATTAATTTCGTATTTTATTATATTTTTAATTTAATGCCATTACTTGTAAGGTAATAAAGGCGAGGGTGGTCATCTAGTATGCTCAATTTTTTGAAGGATCATGAACTCATTCCACCTATAACAATGATAATGGATCTACATGGATGTGAATGGGACTATATTAACATGCCTTTCCTAGCAATGATTTCTAAAATAAATTCTACAAATGCTTGGCCAAAATAGTATGTGAAAATCCATCATGCAATGTCTTATATGGTTATTATTTTGGTTTCCTTAGGAAATTGCTTAGTTTACTTTGAGGTTTGGAAAAGAGGATTATGATTAGTGCCCTTTGTCCTTGCTCTACATAGTTATGTTTATGGCTATTAAGATAGTCAAATTATAGAATAATTCCTAACATTAGATGGTTTTGAGTCTCTAATATAACAAAGACATATGTAAAATAAGGAGTAGATGAATTTTGTGGTTCTTCCTCTTGAATAAAATTGTCCTTCGCTACCTCTAATTATTGATTGGGACTAGGTTTTAGGAGAAAAATAATTGATACAAGCCTCTTGAGAATCCTTTATCTATAAGTGATAGGGGGTTTTATCACTCTAAAATTTCCCTAGGGTTGCCATGTGGTTTTTAAAGAAATAATAGAGGTAACCAAAAACCTACTTTTGAGATCAGGATCTAGCCTTCCTAATGCTCAGAGAGGGCTATCTCTTAATAATTTAACTTTGTTGAATTGATTGAGTTTAGGCTAGTTATTTAAGCTTGATTGGGTTTTGATTTGGAGTCAAAATGTTGAGAAAACAGGACTGAATCAAGTTCTAAAGGAAGTGTCCACAGGGTAAGGTAGTTGAGAAAATTCAAATATTTTAGGTTGAAGGGTGAAGTGGTTTTCAATTGGGATCAAGAAGCAAGGATTCCTCAAACCAAATAATGAGGGAAATGAAAGAGGTCAATCGAAAATGGGGAGAAATGAAGAATTACATACTCTAGATATCAGAAGAAAACATAAAAATGAGTAGTAGTTCAGACCAGAGTGTAATTAAACATATTCTGTAATAATATTCCTGTTATAACAGTTAAATTTGGAAAACGTACATGTTTATGGAATACTTAAGAAAATAACAATTTGAACAATTAAAAGATACTTCACTGAAGTTTCCCAAAACATGAATCCTGTAATGCAATGCCTTTATTACTTGTCCAGTCTGCGGACTTGAAAATGTTACAATAAACCCTTAGGTTTCAGATTAGTACAACCATAGTAAGGTTCAAGAATCCACACCCTATACTTTGAATTGTGAAGTATTTATACAAAAACTATTACAAAATATCCTAAAACTGATTTAGGAATTATTCAAGGAAAATGAAATATCTTCATGCAAGAAGATAGAGACACTAGGAGACTAAAAGACTAGCTGTCCCTTTTTTTAATGATTTTGTTGTTTGCTGTTTTGATCTTTTGATGCTTTCTCTTTTTTGCTGTTTCTCTACGCTGGCTGTCCCTTTACTCTACCTTTGACTTTTAACCTCTGTATTTCATTTGATACTCTTTGACTTAGCTGATCTGTTACTCTTTACTGTTTTACCTTGATTGCTCTTGACTGCTTTGTTTTCACTATTTTACCTTTCATTTTCACAATAAATCATTCATATTTTCGTAAGTCTTTGCATTTGGTAATTTGATCTTTACCATTATTTTGAAGATTTCATCAGCCTCTATGTATTTAGCAAATGTAGGTTTGTTGATAAAGAGATATTTTACCTCATGTTGGAGGTAAAAGAGATTCTCAAAAGTCTGATATAGCACTTTCCCTGTTGGAATCCCTTTCATGGATGAATTGTTTGCTTGTTCCTTTGCCACTTCTCTGATTTTCTTATCATAGCCTTCATGCTTCATCAATCTATCATTGATAACCAATGGATTAGGTAGAAATTTTTGCCTCAAAACATCAAATTTCACCATGAATTTGGTTATTGCAAGCTCCACGTTTTGACACTTGTCTTCCTGTTGCATCATCAAACTCCTTTTAGTGATTACTTTCTTTACTTCTAGAATTGTTTCAGTCCTGTCACTTGTGCCAGTCTCTTTCAATTCCTATTTGTTCTTGGAATTAAGAAATTTAATGATTTCATTGGCCTCTTCTGGTTTGCTACCAAGTTCTTCCTTAACCTTTTGAATAACTTCAATTGCTTCCTTGATTAAATCCTTCTACTCAAAGATGACTTGGATGGATGGCCAAATATCATTAACAGAGTTAATGATATTGGCCCACATCTGCTGCTTTGCTTGGGCAAGTGGTTCTTCGAATGTCAATTCTTTTTCTAACTTATGTATCCTCTCAGTCAATTTGTTTTACTTTTGTGTTTCATCCTTATGTAATATTTGAACTAGCTTCCTTTCATCCTCTAGACTTTTTATTTGATCTTTAAGTCTATTTATTTCATTTGTTTGGATAGACATATCCTGCATAGCTTTGATTAATTTCCTTCTTCATCACTAGGACGAGTTGTCGCTATAGATGATCCTATAACTGATGTAGTTGTTGATGTAGTGGGAAGTTTTGTAGCTACTGGAACTGATGAAGTGGAAGGAACTGATAAGTAATTGTAGGAATGGTATTCATAGTAATTGCTTCCATGCTTTCCTATTTCTCTTGTACTAACTTATCCATCTCATTTTCCATTTCTATTAATTGAGCAGTTAACTGAAGAATGAGGTTCATCATTTCATCCTTTTGGTTTTGATTCTCTAGAACTTACTTGGTCTGTGGATGTTCAGTAGGAGGCAATTTAAGCTATTTCTTCAATGCAACAATGTCTGCATTCTTTTTCTTAATGAGTTCTTCTACACCTTTCACATTCTTTGGATCATATCCCATTTCAATAACCAAATCTTCAAGGGATTTAATTATGCTATCTTTAGCCTGTGAGGATGGTTTTTCTAGTTTCAACTATACTTTTACATTTTCCAAAGAATTGTGAATATTTTGGGCACTCATAGCTTTGTCAGTCATATTTGAGTACAAAATTTCTCCTGCTTTATTATGAAATTCAATTTGGTCTTGACGATGAACATCTTTCGCAGAAATCTCATAATATGTCTTTTTGTAATGTGTTGTTGACTTAGGATGCTGTACTGTGGGCTGCAAAAAGGTCATCTACATTTTTCTTGTCTTATAATCAAATGTAGAGAGTGATCTGTTATGGCCTCCAGGAGTCTGCTTCAAGTATTATGAATATATTTCATCTTTTATTTCTTCATTTTTGGCCTTAATATATTTGTATCTTTATTTGATGTCCATTTCTTTGTCCTTTCATTCATTTGATGAAGAGACTTCAACACTATGCTACTTCTAGATGGTTTGAGCACTAGAAGTTGAAGGCTAATGAGTTTCCTTTGAAATTGAAGGAGGTGCATTTTCTTTAATGACAGTTTCAGTATCAATGATCTCAATTGTATCATTTTCTTCTTCTTGCTCATTTACAGGATTCAACTTTGTTCTTTTTCTGTACGTTATTTCAAATTTTTTTATCTATTGTATCTTTGTTTGAGAAAGAACCTTCTTCTCTAGTCCTTTTTACATTTTGTCCTATAGGGCTGGAGTATGTAGAATGGAACTAGTATCTATCTGCTCCTCCATATCCAGTAAGGTGTTTTCCAGTCACCTTGACTGGTTGGCATATCTTTCAATCTCTGGCCTGGACTCATGCATAAAAGGGCTCAATTTAAACTTGATTCTTAGTTTGTTTATGACACCTATAGGATCATACTGCCATTTGAAACTATCACTTAACTTCATCTCTTGTAAACATCTTTCTGCTTCCTCTCCAACATCCCTATTATTTTAGATAAAAGGACCAAGTTGGTTCTTGATTTTAAACTGTGTTTTATTCCTGGCTAATAGAAAATCAACATCATCTGAATTTATGATATGTCTGATATATTCTAGTGAAAATATCCTCATGAGCAGATATTTGGGTAGCTTATATGGAGTGAGTTGACATCCATACACCCTAATTACAATGTGGTTCTGGTATAAATACCAGTCTCCTGTTTTGATTTGTTTTGACAACTGTAAACCTTTCTTTATTTCATCACTAACCCTGGGTTGCTACTGCTTAGCATGTTAACCACTGGGTAACAAATGAATCAATGAATTCCTTGTAGCTAAAAACAGTGGAATAGTTTTGGATTAAGGGTGTCCAAAAGATAACAGATCTAAGATGGCCCTTAGTGTCCAGTTTTTGGATGTTAATTATAAACCTTTCTGACTGGAAGTATAGAAACACATGGAACAAAACTGAAGAGTATTTGCATACTCTTTCATCTGGTAATATGATCAGTTGATCATGGATTCTGGCTGCTAAGAATTGGGAAAAATTGAAAACTATAGTTGGAGGTTTGCCTGGGCAAAAAATAGAAAGGAAACCAAGTATAGGCTCATCTACATGTTCATAAGTGGTATATCCTAGAATACAGGACATCATGGTTACAGTCTGTCTGGCTTCCTCAGAGAAAATGGTGGCAGAATATGGAGGGTTGTCTATATGAAATTGGACCTTTTCTAGGAGGAAAGTATGAAAAATTTGGGATCTCTTGGGAAGGTCTAGCTTTAGGTTCAAATCAATTAGGTTTTCAATAGAGAATGGGGTTTCATTAGGCTTTGGCTGGATATGAAACATTTCATTTATTGATCCTGCAGTGATTATGAACAAAATTTTCTAGCTAGGAGAGACTGTGGCTCTTTGACTTGGGATATAATAGAGTTGGCATAGGTGGATGATTTTTAGGAACTGGTATACTAGTGGGAATAGGTATTTGGGTGAATTTGACTCCCATAGATGAATATCATCATTTTGGTTGAGGAATTTATCTTTGCTACAATAGTGCAGTTTTAACAGATTGCTAGGGGAGGATGTATCTTTGATATGGAAATATCTATCGACCAATGGGAGGTGGCCAATATCTAGGTGAGGAGTTTGTAGGGGTTTTGCATCCAAAATTCTTTTGGGAAGCCATAGATTCATTTATTTTATTCAATTTATCACTATCTGGCTTAAGAAGCAGGGTTTGGACTTCTAGGATAGTGTGAAAAGATGAATATAGTCTACAAAAATTGTTTTGGATGCAACAATGGCTTTCTTTAGGTTGGCAAGGCTTTAAATTGGTTCAATTGATTAAACTATTAGAAATTTTGTGAAAAGCTTAAGTACATGCCTACTGTACTTCAAGAATACCTAGATAATGAAGCTTTGGTATGTGGAAGGGTTCTCTGGGGGAAGCGAAAGCTTTCTGAGGCTTCAATGGTATTTATCTTGCTTCAAATAAGAGTTTGCGCATCTTCTGGTCGTAAATGGCTTAAAACAGTTCAACAAATCTTCTAGGCTTTAGAATAGGTCGGCAGAGGTTCTTTCTACAACCACTAATCGAATAATAGTGAAAATTTTGGAAAGGGCCGCTTCTTTTGGTTTTAACCAATAGTGGTTAATCTTTGGGCACGGGGTTAAGTCTAAATAGCAGGGCGGTTTCATTTGATGTGAGGAGGTGGTAAGGTGGTTTATCGCACCGCTTTTGAGTGGTGGGTAGTATTTTTTTAGAGGAAGTGATATAACATGGGGCTGCCATGTAGCAAAAAGGTAAGCAAGGAAAACCGCTAATCTCATGATAAGCGCCAGTATTGTAGCAAGGATGCTGCAACTCCTAGGCTACCAGCTTTACTTATCAACCCAGGGTTCGTACAAACTTGGAGGTGACAGTGCTATATGCACAAGTAAAAGTGAAGGTCCTACCTATTGTCAATGTTCATCTAGCGAGAGACCCCAGGGGTTAAAAGCCAGACTTCTAGAGAGTCAGAAGAAGCTTGATTATTTGATAGAAGAAGAGAAAATTTATTCTAAGGGAGCTACTCTACTATAGTAATGAGGAAAACAACAACATGTAATATTAAATCACACCATATCCTAATTAACCATTTAAACAACTATGCTAAGTAGAATTGCTAGATCAACACTAACCTAATGCTTCTATCTAACTTACAGAAGTAAAGAGAATCAAACCATACTAATGTGTGAGTAAGTAAACTAAACTAAATATGTTTTCACTTTTTTGGTTTTCTTTGGTAAAATCAAGCATACAATTTAATTGTTCTTGTGGATGTGATAGGTGGATGGAAGATGGTTGAGGATGGCTAGAAGGTTTAGGGAGTGGTTGGATGGTGTGGAAGGGTCCTAGGAGGATTTTTGTGACTTCCTAGAGGTTCCCCATCAATTTGGCCTCAAAACAGAACATTTCATGAAAACCTATAGGATGTACTAGAAACCTACAGGATGATCCTGTAGGAATCACAGGAAACCTAGAAGATACAACCGAGAGCTAATTGTGAGATGTTGGAGGTGTTGGGAAGCTTAGAAAGGGAGTGTGATGACTGGGATAGGGTGTCAAAAGGTCTAGGAACACTCATGAGTCAATATCCAAGAGAAGAGATGGCTAGATTCACTCTATGTGTCTAGGGGAATTTCAATAAAAAGAGGAAAAAAACTAGTGAGGATGATGGTGGAACAAGAGATGGTTGAGGTGGATAAGGTGGAATATGGATGTTGGTGATGAAGTCTAGACCTCCTCCTGAAGTACCGACAATGCTTAAAACCTGTGTGTCTTCCAAAAATTATGCAACAAGATACATTCTCATAAACTAGAAAAGCATGAATCAATTTGCCCATATTATGCATGAAGAAAGTGCTGAAGGGAATGAGAACATGAGTGAGATATTATTGCAAAAAGAGAGTGATGGAAAAATATGACAATGCAATGAACCAAGTATTGAATCAAGATAAAAAACTCCAAAGCTCATGCAAGAACTAGAAATCAGTGTTTTTGGGGTTGCTAAAGGGTCTCTTCCTCAAGCCATGGTCCTAGAGGGAGGATGTGAGGTCGACACACCTTTTGACAACCTTACGGTGATATTTTTCTCTTTGCTAACCTGCTAATTGAAAGAAGGCACAAATGGAAGCAAACTAAAATGCAACCATTCTACTCTACACTGAGTGCTGGATCAAAACAAAACCGTGGATTACATCAAAAACTGTCACAAGTCTTGCAGCTCAAAAATAGAGTAGAGTTTTACAATCAAAAGTCTGAATCCTACTAAGGTCCTAGGCCTCTCTACTTATACATCTGAAGTCTCTAATGACTTCCTTAAAATTAGGAGGCTCAGCTTCCAAACTCGAGATGAACTAGTGCTTTGTCTTTCCTTGCTTGTTTGCCTTCAAGTCCTCATGATTTCGCTGTTTGCAGTCTGCGCTGATGGAGGAATATTTGAATGGAGGGGTAGTAAATGAGGAGGATTTACCTCCTATAATTCCTCTCCCTTGTCCCATTTGAGTTTTGACCAAGGTCTTTGTCAAAATTCCTTTCTTTTATCCTTTAATCTTGCATTAAATGCACATTAGATCAGAAAGCAAAATATCCAACTCTAACTCATTTCATAAACAAAATATAATCAAAAGTATGCAATAAGTTGTGAGAATAGTTGGTTTGATTAAGCTAGGATGTGAATTAAGGCCCATATAATTACCCAATGATGAGGCTCATCATCACCCCCTATTGAAAGTGTTGCTCATTCTCTGAGCAACTTAGTCAATGTCCATGTCCTTCATGGCTCTGGTAGCCTCTCTGACATCCCATGCCTTTGCTGTGGTCTCTTCCTCTTGTTCATAGAAGCATGCTTTCTTTCCTACTTCTTCCCACTGCCTCTTTTCCTCTTCTTCTTTTCTCCCTTCTAGCATCCCTAGGAGTAGTGGTGGACTAAGTTTTATGCTTATCCAATTAACCTTCAACCTTTGCATTGATTGCTTATACATAAGTGTCCTGTTGAGTGTCTCTCTCAACCTTTGAGGGGAGTGGTATTCTCTAATCTTTAAGCTGTGTGGTAGTGTGTTCCATCTCCTTAGGTAGGCATGTATACTATCATCTCCTAACAGCCTAAACATATCCTTTGAAATTTCTTGGTCTTGAGCAACAAGATATCTAGGTGCTAGCTGAGGATCACTTGCAATCAGATTGTGGGTGCTAATTAGGGCCATGGGATTTGATTGTTCAGCGCTGATGAAAATAGGTTTATTTTTCTTTTTGGCCAATATTATTTTCATCTCTACAGCCCTTGATTCCTCATTGTTCATCCACGATGCCAAAGCCATTAATTGTAGGTCTCCTATCTTGGCATTAGGATCCCAAAAATTCATGTCTGTGAGGGCCATGTTGTGCAAGTAGAACTCAACTATTTTGGCCCTATCCTCTAGTGTACTTTGATCACAAACATCAATAAACTACCTATAGTCCTAAAATGGCATGGTGCCCCTTTGTGCTATTGTTTTAATTTGAAACTGCAACCATTGTTATTTGAGGTAAAGAGAATAGTATTTAGCTGGCATCCTACACTGGATGGCCTCCAAGGAGAGGCTGTCAATACATGCTAGTTGGTTCTCCCTTTCTTGTAGCTGTTCCCTCAACAATTCATTTTCCCTCTCATGTTGACCTCTCATTATTACTTCTCTGTCCCTTAATCCACTTAGCTCTTTTCCCATTAATTTGAGCTTCTCTTCGATGTGCCCAATGTCTTCCACCCCTTTTGAATTGCTGATTTGCATCCATCGGTGGGTTCTGGCCCTTTCCTTCTCAAGTTCGAAAAACAATGGGATGGAAATTTTTTGAGGTATCACCCTGCCTCCTTCAATAAACTGGTAGTAGGAGTCTAGGTTAGGTTGGGGACTTGGTTCCTTGTTTCAATGTCTTCCTCTTTTGTTTCTTGCTACTCTCCTACCTTGCTTTCCAATTTTTGTGCTTCCTGTAGTTTTTTCAAAGTATCCTGTAGGATTGTTTTTGCTTCCTTTGGGTTTTGTTGTGGATCCTATAGGATGGCCTTATGCTTTAAGGAATTTGATCTGGTAGTAGGCCTCCTTACATAGGTGATTGGTGACTTAGGGGAAGGAATTTTGTCTCTTGGTGTAGGGGAATCTTCAATCTCAATAGGGATTTTTGTTGATATTTGTGGCTTCCCTTGTTTGATTCTTGTGCCCTTTCTTGTTCTGAAATACAGAGGGGTTTGCCTCCTTATTTCCTCTTTTTGCTTGACTGGGGTGCCGAGAGCAGTGAGGGAAACTACTACCTCCCTCTCTGGGGCCTCTGGAGACACCTTAGCTGACTCCTCCTTGTGTTCTTCCCCCTCTATTTCAATGCCTTCTTCCTCTCTATTTTTCTTATCTTCTTCCTCTTGTTGTTCTTCCTCATCTCCATCAGTTTCTTCCTTAGTTTCCTCCTCTGTTTCAGCATCATCCTCCTTCTCTTCTTCTACTTCATCATGTTCCTCTGTATTAGTTTCTTCTTCATCCATCTCATACCCATCTAGCTCTGTATCTTCTTCTTCTTGTTTTTCCTCCTCCTCACTGACAGAAGGACTAACATCATAGGTGAGGGTTTTGATGTCATCTTTTGCTGGCAAGTCTATGAATACTGACCATGTTATAGTGATCTTGACGTTTTGGAGGGCGTCCTCAATGAGGATCCTGAACAACCCATGGTGAGCCAATTGTTGGGAATTCCTTTCCTTTACTTTGTTGCTGGTGTCTATGAGTGATTGCATCAAGAAATAGGGTATGTTGAGTCTTTGGTGAACTGGTGCCTCTACCCCAAATCTTAATTCTTCAAGGATCCTAAAGTGGTAGTAATAAAGAACACTATATCTACCCTCACATGAGATATATTTTATGAGTTGGTAGCTTACCTCACTCCATGGGTATGGAAAACTGTCCCTCCTTACTCCATTTTTATCCTCTGTGGGTTCTTCACCTTCTAAAAATAAATTCCTTTTTGCCACCTGGTTGTCTGCTTTGTCTTTTTTCTCCATGGCATTCCTAGGGGAAGTGTTGTGACCCTACTGATGAGCTCTGGGGTGAGATCTATAGTGAGCCCTCTAACTATAATGATGGCATGGATTTTTCTGTGTGGGGTGTAGGAATGAGCAAATTCTTGAGCCACCTCACCATCATACCCTGTGAATTTTTCAAAAAACCCCATCCAGTTATGTCTTGTAAAGATTTCAAGCACTTGGGGGTGTTGTTGTATCCTCACAGTGTTTGTGGGTTCTCTCCTATTAAACCCTCCTATCATATTGCTTATGAGGCTTGAGGAGAAAATGAGAGGTTTGACACAAAATTTTTAAATTTAGGAGGAAATGAGTGTTTACTGTGTATGTAATTACCCTCCTACAGTTGCTAACTCCACTAGATTTTAGAGCACTTCTAGTTCATTTGCTTGTAAATGGGGATGGATTTTTATATCTTACCTCCTTAGAATAGTGGTAGTGGACAATTCCCGTGATATACCCTCTTGAAATCTTCTATGCATATCCTGTAGACTACCTCTGTGTACCCTATAGACTGCTCCTATAGAAATTATCTTGTAGAACGATGGATCCTTGCTTCTGGTGGGTGGCCAGAGTTATGAAAGTGACTTGATTGAGGGAGTTTCGAGGAGGTGTAATGCATGAATGCATGCAAATGATTTTTTATTTCCCTTTATGGTGTTTCAGGGTGAGGTGGTGTGCTAGCAACAGAGGTACGTTGCCATTATTGGACCATTGGTCCCCACTACCACCTCATCATTTCCTCTCCTCGTAATCAGCTCCCACCTTGTAGATCTGTAGTTAACCACCTATTGTACTACTCCTCCTCTATCTTTGAGTTGACTGCAGCCAAGTGTGAGAGGACACTCTGTTGAAAATAATACTAAGAGGGGGGGTGCATCATTATTATCTAGTTCTTTTAACAAATCTTCCTTATTTACACTTTGAATTATTTTTGCATATCAATACCATAAAATAACGAGCAAGAAAAATAGACAGTCACATCAAAGAACACCATATATAAGGTGGAAACCCAATGTGGGTGAAAACCACCTGCTGCAATATGTCTCTATCTTCTTTCAAATTAGAAACTCCTCTTACAATGGTCTTGTACTGGTGCAGTCCTTTACCAGTACGCAGGCTACAACCTGCAGAGAGCTACAACTCTCTCTCGTTTTCCAGTCTCTCCTGGAAGGGAGCTACAACCCCCTAATTCTTTTCAAGGGCCACTTTTCATAAATTTTCAAACTGGATCCATATACATCAATTGATTATCAAGTACATGTAATTTATACAGTCAGCTGTAATAACCAGATCAATAATAACAGAACAGAACCCAGAACACCTTATCAACAGAAAAATTCAACCAACAGAAGACCTTAACACTGATACGCAGGTTTTCTTTTTATTGGCCTGCGTTGCTACGCACTGCACCCTTTGCCTCTTTGTGTATACCCACAGAGTTCCTTCTGCTGTACTGCGTGTCCACGCAATGCTCCTTTCACTGATCTGCGTACAGTACGCACCCAACTGTACTATCGCGCCACATACTGCAAGGTAGGCACGCACCCAGAAGAACTAATGTGCCGCGTACTGTCACCACAGGTACGCAACCAAAAACACTGTCGTGCCGCATACTTAAATAGCAAGCACTCACCTGAAGCACTGACGAGCTGCGTACCCACGCACTTCACCTTTGTTGCCTCTACGTACCCACGCGCTGCACCTTCGCCTCTTCTGCGTACCCACGCACTGACCCTTTGTTTCCTCTGCATACCCATGCACTGCCACTGTTGATCACCTGCACACCTCTGATTAGGGCCAAAATACAGTCAGATACTCAGATCTGATCTTACACTCGAGAAATCACCCTTCACAGATTCGCTTTCAACTTCCCTTCTATAGATCAAGCTTTTTAAACCAAGAACCCAATAGATCAGATCTTAAGATATTCAATACATGAAAGATGCACAAGCCAAATGATCTCCTTAGCCTTATATAGGCATGCTCTTCCTCAAATCAAGGATCATGGGGCTCAATAATAATAATAAAATAAACAATACCACGGGCCAAAACCATGATAACACAATACCGTCGGCTAAATACCATGAGAAACC